>JBCAMP010000081.1:0-182500 GCA_039654775.1 Spinibarbus caldwelli | reverse complement strand
GGGTTGCTATTAAAGAACTATTAAAGATTCTTAGAACACTAATATGTTGCATAGGTATCAACATGCAATATACACTGTCATTTAGATCATCCGAAGACAAATTGATAGAGATCAAACATGATATAAGTGAGGTAATATTAACTAGTGATCTATCATAAACATGCATAAAACAGGATACAGTACAAAAAGAAAATATACACGAACAGTAACAAAATACACAATGGCCTGAGGATATGTGTGTTCATTCAAAGAAAGGTTTTTCAATGAATTAATTAGAGAAGAGTCCATTTTTATGTGCATTACATGTCTCTTTCCTAAGGGAAAATGAGTCTGCCCGCATTCCTTTGACTAATAAACTAGTGTTATCAGATAGGTTGCCATGGCACCGAGGGGCCTGGAGTCATCACAGACATACCGGCACTCAGAATTTGTGTTGGGTGAGGGGTCTGTGCTTAGTTGTTAATCTAATAACTAATTTGATTTGTTAAATCTGATGAACAAATGTGTGTCTGATTGGTCCAAATGCTACAGATATTTGGTACACATAATCTTTAAAGGTGGTGATACACGGGGCACCTTTTTGAGCAATGTGGCTGGGCAATTTTCCCGAGTGATGTTGCTTGGTCACTTTCCTATTGAGAATGGGCAACAAATTTTTATCTGGATAATTTAGATTGGTCATGGGCCCTGTGTTTCTACCTGGTTGCCCGTTGACGGCAACATTGCTCAAAAATTGCCCCGTGTATCATCACCTTAATAAGGTGTCTAGTATTAATATATGAATTAACAGTTATTCAGTTTTGTTGAGTGTGGTCATAGAATGAGTAAACATGTTGATGGCAACAATAGTGACTGCTGGTAAAACTACAGTGCATTTAGGTATGCATATAAATCTAATTGTAGTTGCTTGTGAAGGTTGCATTTAAAATGTTACAATGATGAAGTTGCAATGAATATTGCACTAAATTAAATGTTAAAATGTTACAATATAAATGATGTAATACTGGTAGCACTAATTTAATGTTATGATATATGTTACAATAAAGTAACAATTTTAATACATTAATAGTTGTAGTTTTTGTCTAATATCTCAGTATTCCTATCAGTGTGGTATAAGGGTTTTTATATATAATAGTAACCCCTAGAATGTGATGAAAAACAGTTTAAAATAACTGGGCTGAGATATATGAGAGTTTTGATGACTGCAGAAATGGTTTAATTTATTATACATATTATCCCACATCAGTCAAAACTGACCATAAAACACAATTCTTCACACTTTTCCATGAAGATTAAAAAAAAAAAAAAAATTGATTTCACAGGGTTACCAATGGCACATTTAGATATTTTCATGTAAGGGGAAAAATGTAGGATTAAATGGGTTAAGTTGGAAGCATGAGTGACATCACAGGTTGTGAGCAGGAGTGAGGATAGAGTTTGAATATTTTTTACTAGTTGAAATTTAATTTTTGATATCAAGAATTTGATTTCTTTGAGTGATGACGTCATTGTTGATATCATTGTTGATAAATTAATTTTTACTTTTGGAAATTTAATTCCTGATATCAAAAATAGCCATTGTTACTTGTAAAATCCAATTCCTGATATCAATTATTAGCATGTTAACTAGTAAAAATTTAATTGTTGATATCAAGAATTCATATCCTGTGAATGAATAAGAGTCAAAACGGCTTGGTATTGTTACGGGGTTGATGAGACGTGAGACATGCGGATCCATTTGCAGGCTTTTATTTAAAGGCATGGTCAGAAGACAAGCAAGGTTCAGGCAATGGCAAACAGGTATAACACAGGCAAGACACAGAGTAATCCTAGAACAAGCGTGGGTCGATGATCGGCGAACGGTATCCAACAGGGCAAGGCAGAGAGAGTAAATCCAGGTACAAAGCAATAATCCAGGCAAGGGAATAAACAGAGTCCGAACAGTGAGACGGGTAAATACTGGGAACACAGACTAGAAAACAACAAACAGGTTCCGTATCGCAGCTAGCACTAGGGGAGTGGTAAATGCAGGAGAATACAGGAACGGAACAGAACAGAAACACGGAATGGCACGGTAAGGCAGCTAGCGCTTGAAGAGAGCTAAACGCAGATCAATACTCAGCCCTGTAACTGAGAATGTTCATGGCTTAAGTAGTGTGTGTGTGATTGTGTAATGAGTCTCAGGTGTGAGCGTGTGATCAGTGTAATCAGCTGTGTGTGTCGTCAGTGCAATGGATGATGGGTAATGTAGTCCGTGGGTGCCTTGCAACAATAGTGTAGTGCAACAGTCAATGTGGTGAGCGAGTGACCTCTGGTGGTGGGTGAACGGAAGTTCATAGGCCGGATTCGTGACAGGTATAATGTTCTTTCCTCTCGGAAAAATAAATTTTACTGTCTGTGGAATTGTTATCCTGGTTTGGCATTTTATTACAGTTATTCCGGCGGTGGTATTAAGGGTGTTTTATCTACCATTCAAATACTGAGATAAACAATGGGGAAACAGAAAATTTAAAAATAACTTATTTTTTTTTATAATCGAGATAATTGTTTCTTGAATCTTGTTTTGTAACAGAATAAAATTTTCCCACTCCTAGACTATAAAAAAATTAAATGTATTTGAGTTTGAAAATGAACAACATATTAAAAAATGATGTTGCTTTAATTGATCTAAACTCAAATACTGAGAGGTATCTGACAGTCAATCAAAATATATACTTACAAAGCCAAAGACGCTCTCGTGGTGTGGATCTCAAAAGAGCCTTTGGGGTGTATGTAGCTGCTGTAGACACAAGCAAAGGAGAGAAAAAGAAGAAGAAAGAGGACCGAATATGAGTGAGAGATGCCTGTACAAATGAAATTTTCAGTTTCATCAGTGATTATTGATGAATTAGTATGTTATGATAAATCTGGCAAATCAGATGCAGGTTGACTGCAAATATTTTCACTTACAACAATCAGACGGCAATCGACACTGAAAAAGAGAGAAGAGAATAATTATTTTCATGGTATAAATTCCCAAAGTTTATGAAGGCTCTGATGAATGTGTAATATCATCTGATAATGCAAAATGAGAAGAATGCAGAGTAATGTATTTGAGACCTTACAGCCCACTAACAAATAAGCTACAGATGCCTTTTCATTCTTGAGAATAACATTATTATTATTATTATGTTCTATTATAATTGTTGTTGTTGTTACAAAATAAGGGATGACTGATTTCATACAGGTGTAAAGGCTTATGAGTCTCTTATGTCTCTCCAGGTGCACGCGCAGTGTGTGAGTGTGTGTGTGTGAGAGGGAGGGTGAGGGTGACCACGCACTCGCAGTCAAACCTGTGACAACGCACTACTTTCCATACAAATATGAGTAATGAAGATATTATTAAGAATGATTGTATGATTGGTCTCTTTTTACGTAACGTTAACATGACAGATAACTGAAACGAAAGAGCGTCTCTCAAACGGAGCGGATTGGCTCCATTAGCAATGACGCCACACTGCTGTAACAGCATTAACGGTGTTTAAGTGAATCTGAAAATGCGCGCACAGGAAAAACTGCTACATAAAATGACTTTCGACTTGGGGACCTTGACGTAAATGTAGTTGAGTAAAAAGTACGATACTTGTCTTTCAAATGTAGTGAAGTTAAAGTCGCAAGTTTCCAGAAAAAATAATACTCAAGTAAAGTACAAATACTCAAAAAGTGTACTTAAGTACAATACTCAAGTAAATTTACTTCATTACTGTCCACCTCTGCTGTCATGGTAGCAAATGGAACTTACCAACTTCACCTTTCTCAGCTCCAGTTGTTCCAGTCAGCTTGTCCAATGAAAATGAGCAAGAGGATGCTTGGGGTGAACACCCATCTAACTTTCAATGCAAAAGAACATTCATAAACACATGCAGGAAACACATACACTGCAAATTAATAACACTAGGTAACATTACATTTTTCTGTACAATACATCAGAGGACACGATCTCTGAACAGAGACCCTCAAGTACCCACCAGGCAAGAACAAATAGTAAGTAATTTGTATTTTTTAATGGGCAGTTACTACTGCAGAGTGAATTATTATTTATGCACATCTAGCTGTGTATTAATCACAAGTAATTAATGTATTAATTACTTAACTAACATGAAAAAACAATGAACAATACATTTATTGCAGTATGTATTATTCTTTGTTAATGTTAATTATTATTATTGCTTTAAGCATGTAGCCATATCTTTAGCAACATCATTTCTATGACGTGTTAGTTTTATCACATTTAAGAGCTTTTTGTGCTTGCAGGTGCTTCTGGTGTGAGACGATGGAGCTGCATCACTAATCAATGTACACATACGTTAAACTGAAATACTAAATTTGTAAAATTATACATTTTATAGTTTAATAAAAATTCTCTCCCAGATAAACCTACTGTGTTGCAGTTGTTGAGAGGGCAATTCTGGAGGCACTCAACGAACTGGACATGAAGATCAATCATCTAACTTCAGTGGTCCAGTCCCTTGCAGCTAACAGCCATTCCAATGCTCCAGTGCTGGTGGTGGACAGTGAGGATGATGTCTTTCCTCTCAAAACCATGGAGGAACTAGACAAACTGGAAAGACAATTATCAGAAAAAGCAATGATGCAAAAGATGGTAAAAATCATTGACATTTGTAGGTTTAACAGTTGTAGTGAAGTAAATAATGTCTATTATATACCCGGTTTCACAGACAAGTCTTAAAACTAGTTCCAGACTAAAATGCATGTGTGAGCTGTCTTAACTGAAAATAACTTGCAATGACATACCTTACAATATGTCAGTGCCATTGTTTTGTGTCAAGATGCACACAGCATTTTTATAAAAGCAAAACTAAGACCTATAGTCCTGATTTAAACTAATCCCTGTCCAGAGCTCGGTAGTAACTGATTACATGTAATCTGGATTACGTAATAATATTTAAAAAATTAAGTACTTGTAATTAGATTAAATTACATTTTATAATACTCGTAATCAGACTACAGTTACTTTTTTATTGATTACATGATTAAATATTATTTACATAATAGCAATAGATTATTCAGAATTAAATTTTTCCCCCAATTCCTCTTTTTCATCTTTTACATTTTCCTTTCTAAAATAGGCTGCTGCTAATATACATTCAGAAAGGCTTCAGGTTTTGTGGACATTCACACAGAGGTCTGTCATTAGTCAGGTGGTAACACAGCGTTTGACCACTGGATTTACAAAAATAATTTCAGGTTTAAGAACATTGCATCATCTACTGATGATGAACACATTGAATCATTTGAATCATTGAATCATTACCCTGTAGGTTGTTTAACCATGTATTTCTGTGTCTTTGGAAGGCTTTTGTCTTTCAAACACATTAAAATGCACAAATTCACAAACTTTTTTCACCTAATATATTTACTTGAAGTACTCCTGAGATTTTAAAATAAATATTTTAATAATTAAGTATCACCTTTGTATGTTTATTGGTTCTCAGACATTGGTTATGGTCACATGAAATACAGGTAAACAAATAAAATATTGATTTGTTTAGTAAATTTTTTAATTGGTTTTAAAATGCTTTATTTTTTCATATTTTTTAACATTTAATTTTTTTTTTTTTTTTTTTAATTGTGATTTAAATCATTATTAGCTTTTCATTAAACTCATAAGCCCCCTGCAGTTCCTTCACAAACACCAGTTTGGGAAACCTTGATATAATATAATGTTTAATGCACTTCTTGGTGTTAATAACAACAACTAAAATATATTTACTTACTTTTTGTATTTTTATGTCCATATGGTTCTTTGATTATCTTATTTAAATCAACGTGATAGACTAGTTAGGTCAAAAGTAATCTAAAATAATTCTAAAAGTAGTCTGATTACATTATTTTAAATGTGTAAAGTAATGGATTTCATTGCTAACTACTCAGCTCTGTCCCTGTCTGTGAAACAGGGCTATAATGTTTGTGCTTGTCTGTAATGTTTTGAAATTACCTTTATTTTTAAGGTGAACAGGTTATCCATCAGCGGAGGACACACACTGAAGAAAACCATATGGAGAATATGCTCCAAGGTTTTTGGTCCTGTAGCCAAACAGCTGAACTGGTGTGGAAGGGGAGAAAAGCGAGGGATCAGGAAAACAAACATAGGAGCACTCCTAATAGGTACGTCCAAAATGTTTTCCAATGCACAGTGTACGGGTAACACTTTACATTGTTCATTAGTTAACTACATTAGTTAACATGAACTAAGAATTAACAATACTTCTACGGCATTTATTCATCTTAGTTAATGTTAATTTCAGCATTTATTAATGCATTAAAATCATAAGTTGTTCGTTAACATTGGATAATGTACTGTGAATTAACATGACCAAACAATGAACGCCTGTATTTTTATTAACATTAACTAAGATTAATAAATATTGTAACAAATGTGTTGTTCATTGTTCACTAATGCTAGTTAATACATTAACTAATGTTAACAAATGACACCATATTGTAAAGTGTTACCAGTGCAAGCAATAATTTAAAAGATGGAACTGTTTATACAGCTCCATAAAGCGTGATTACTCCTCATGAGCTTTTCATACAGACTTAGGCCTACATAATAGCTTATATATATATATATATATATATATATATATATATATATATATATATATATATATATATATACATAATATAATGCATGTGCCTACCAGCAGATACATGCATGATTTAAACAGTGTAAAATGTTGTTTCATACACACAAGAGCATTTTAGACATGGAATCTTTTGTTTTAACATTAACACAATTAGGCTACGTGACCGAGAACTGTTGATGAACCACAAAATCTGCTGTTACCGCGACTTGATTAAACCACAGAAACATCTATTCATCAAAATTAAGGTAATACTTTATCTGTTCGATTTACTTAATATAAAATCAAATATATATTTGGCTGACCACCACACATATTAATGACGATGAATCAGGATACGTACCTCAGTTTTCCCGCGCCGATGTCTTCCACGTGCGATCTGATGATCTTTGGAAGCACATGTGCAGTAGTGATGAGGGGTCGACTCCAAAAGACTCGATTCCTTGAATCTGACCAGCCCAGTTTTCGAAGTAGACTTCATATAATATTATTAATATTCGACTCAGGCTGTGTCTGCACTAATTTGGGAGTCATACTAAAACAACCTGAAACCGATTACATGAGAGACAATAGCATAGCAAAGTTTAAAGTTTTTATGACTGAAGCAGAATTTCAGCACTACTGGAAATGAACAGCGACCAATCAATTTGAAAGCACATACATGAGGTATGTTATATTACATCCTAAAATGCTGACTGACATTAAAAACAGTTGACAAGCAATAACTGCACATCAATTCTCTATATTAATTAGATTTATTAACATAGGCTGATCATTCTCAGGTAGTAACTCGGCCCTTGGGATCATATGAACAATTAAATAGACGTATGAGACGAAATAAATGTCTTATTTTACATTATTTTGCGCAGTTAATGCATGGATTTGTTTGGGTCGGCGTGCACTTTATCTATACAAGCACGAAAAATATGACTAATTCGAGATCATTTAATTGATACTGACAGAGACATGGCTTTAATAAAGGACGGATGTTGCAAACATTTTTTTATGCTTTGCTTGTGTATATCATTGTTCAAATTCATAAGAACCCAGTTAAATAAAACCTATTTTGCGGATTTAAGTAACCAATAAGTGAAAAAAGTTTTATTTGTTAAACTTGTTCTAGTTTTACCTTTTTAACATACAGGAGCAGCTATGAAGAATCCCATGCTTCCCTCGCCAGCTGAAGCAGAGGCTGAAAAACATATTAAGGATTATCTCCGCTTGGCCCCAGGGAGAATGCCGTCTTAATCAACTTGCTTTTTTGTTGTTTGTTTGTTTCAGGATTAAAATAATAATAATAATAATAATAATAATATAACAAATGACTGCTTATTTCATTCACTGTTAATAAAATGATACAAATCATTTTCATATCACCAACAGAAGCTGGCTGTTCACAGAGTGCTGTATCCAAGCATGTTAACAGAAAGTTGAGTGGAAGGAAAAAGTGTGGAAGAAAAAGATGCACAACCAACCAAAAGAACCGCAACCTTATGAGGATTGTCAAGCAAAATCGATTCAAGTATTTGGGTGAACTTCACAAGGAATGGACTGAGGCTAGGGTCAAGGCATCACCACACACAGACGTGTCAAGGAATTTGACTACAGTCGTTGTATTCCTCTTGTTAAACCACTCCTGAACCACAGACAACGTCAGAGGCGTTGGCTAAGGAGAAGAAGCACTTGACTGTTGCCCAGTGGTCCAAAGTCCTCTTTTCAGATGAGAGCAAGTTTTGTATTTCATTTGGAAACCAAGGTCCTAGTCTGGAGGAAGGGTGGAGAAGCTCATAGCCCAAGTTGCTTGAAGTCCAGTGTTAAGTTTCCACAGTCTGTGATGATTTGGGGTGCAATGTCATCTGCTGGTGTTGGTCCATTGTGTTTTTTGAAAACCACACTGCACCCATTTACCAAGTAATTTTGGAGCACTTCATGCTTCCTTCTGCTGACCAGCTTTTTAAAGATGCTGATTTCATTTTTCAGCAGTATTTGGCACCTGCCCACACTGCCAAAAGCACCAAAAGTTGGTTAAATGACCATGGTGTTGGTGTGCTTGACTGGGCAGCAAACTCACCAGACCTGAACCCCATAGAGAATGTATGGGGTACTGTCAAGAGGAAAATGAGAAACAAGAGACCAAAAAATGCAGAAGAGCTGAAGGCCACTGTCAAAGAAACCTGGGCTTCCATACCACCTCAGCAGTGCCACAAACTGATCACCTCCATGCCACGCCGAATTGAGGCAGTAATTAAAGCAAAAGGAGCCCCTACCAAGTATTGAGTACATATACAGTAAATGAACATACTTTCCAGAAGGCCAACAATTCACTAAAAATGTTTTTTTTATTATTATTTTTTTTTATTGGTCTTATGAAGTATTCTAATTTGTTGAGATAGTGAATTGGTGGGTTTTTGTTAAATGTGAGCCAAAATCATCACAATTAAAAGAACCAAAGATTTAAACTACTTCAGTCTGTGTGCATTGAATTTATTTAATACACGAGTTTCACAATTTGAGTTGAATTACTGAAATAAATGAACTTTATTTATTGAGATGCACCTGTATGTGTAGACGCACGTATAATCAGTGTAACTGCAGCGGTTATCAATAGCAGTAAATATGAAGGAACGTCTAATTAAGAACGACGTCTTAGCCTAATAATATGAATAACAAATGACGATGATGAAAATAACAAAAATAGGCCTATCAATCTGCATGATCTGTTTGAAACAGTTAATCGGTGTGAAGACCATAAGCCTATAGGCTACTCACATTTGCATTATAGCCTACATCCCTCATAGAATTTTCGGTCTTGTAGGCCCATCAATTTCGATTGATGAATGACAGATGAAGCGTAGACCAAATTATTTTAAATGAAACAACATTAGGGTAGCTACAAGCCACTGAGTGAGACCCAAGATTGTCTGTGTGTCTACCACGGAAGACTCTGTGGTGCCGTCACAGAAATTCACAATAAGCAAAAGGCTACAAACTGATCAAACTTAATTATATATAAACAGAGGTAAATGAGAGGTTGATGGGTTAATTGCCATCGCAGACACCATCTTGAAGACTTCAAGTGTCAAAACGAACAAACTACTTTGGCCTATAGCCTAAATAACGTCCAGTGAGGGTGAAACTGTGGTGACCACAGAAGATTCTGTGATACCATCACGGAACTTGAGCCAATCAGAGGAAGCTAGCGCTCAAACGACTACAGAACAATGCTTCAGGCATGGTGAAAAAATATTTCACGTTAAGTATTTTTGAAGTAGGTCTAAAAAAGCCCAGAATATTTCAAGTTATAGGCTTACGTTTCCAAATTAGAAAACAACGTCAATTGAGGCAGCGCTGGTGTTGAACCAGTGAATCCGTGTGTGGACCACGTAAAAAGAGTGACTCCGATGCAGTTATATTTGAATCCGGTTATCCGTACGTGGACCACGGCTGATGCCTGTCACTGACTTACATTGGTATCACTTCTGTGAGCCATCACGGAATTTTCAGCGATTCCATGATGCCACCACAGATTCGGAGTTAAGGGTCCGTAGTCATTACACGGAATTCTGTGAGACCAGGTTGTTCTAAATTGACACAGAACTAGACTCACGAATAACTGGCAATGAAGATTTAAGATAAATTATCTAATGACAATTAATGTTAGTTTTAGGCAATGCTACCAAAATTACACCAGTCAATACATGGTGACCCTTTTGGTGCCAAAGAATCATCAATTTCCAGATGCAATGATGTTACAAGGCAAGTACTATATGCAAAGTTTCTTAAAACGGGGAAGTATCTGTACATTTTAATGTATTGTTGTGGCTTAATGATAAGTGCACTCGAACACACCCACCTGTATTTAAAAGATCAGAAGAGATTATGCTTTCTTCAAATGAGGAAGGCTTGTTTTTTTCTTGAAATACCTGTTAACTAATGCATATGTTTGTTGACCATTCCCCTAAATAAATGCTGTGGGCAATTCACTGGATGTTTGTCCTATGTCTGTCACTAATTCTGAAATTATATTTGCAAAGCTATTGTTTATCACTTTTGACCACTCTTTAGAAACATTTATGGAGTGTCCTGTATGCTTTATGCTTTAAACAGGCCACTATTCCTGCAGGATAAACCTACTGTCTGTTTATATTGTATTGTAGCCTACAGTGTTTAAACATGGACACAAGTACTTACCTGCAATTATATAATTTACTAACAAACATGTAATAACATTTTCATAATAAAAATTTCACTGACATACCTAAAACAAACAAGTTGTTCACATATACACCGTACAAGTTGTATTACTTGCACTTTTATTTCACAGTGGATTTGATATATTGCATTGTACAGAATTTTTCATTCTTCCCACATTCATGTATATATTCATGTAAAATAATTTCATACGTGCATTTATTGTATCACACATTAACTGTACATATTATACATAACTACATAACTGTAAATATATTACAAAACTGTAAGTATTAAAAAGAGTTATATACGTTACATATCGCATATAAAAATTTTAAATATTATTTGTCAATGTTTAATAAAAATGCATATTGCAAAAATTAATAACCTACTGTTGTACAATACAATCATTCCTGAAGGAATTTAGTTCTGTCCTGCAGGATTCCTGCATGATCCCTGCACAGAAAGCAGCATTCCTTCAGGAATTCCTGCAGGATATTTTTGTATTTTTGGAATTCCATTGAAAGAATTTGGCAACACTGGTTACCATGGCAACCGCGGACACATCAGCTGCTGGAGAGGAGAGGACGCGTCTGGCATTTCTCTTTCTCTCGTCAGTTATACCAAAAAAAAAAAAGTATAACAACTGCGTCAGATTAGTTAAGTAACATTACCCACAGTCTACTTTAAATACTTTTGTTAATATTTATACCTCTGTGATTATGGTATCTTTCCTTAATTATCTGAAATGTCTGCTAGCAAATGTTACGCTAGCATAGCATATCTGTTTACTGATGCTGAGCACTGAACGTCCTGAATGCTTTCATTCATATTTTGCTGTATATCCTATGTTTTTATTAATAATTATAGATTATTTTACTGTTCATACTTGTGTGTTTTTCAAAATGAATGAACTGAATATTTTGAGTCTGTATTCATCATTCACAGCTGTTGAAACAGCCTTTACATTAGTTTGGGCATATGAGGACATAAATTAGGTTAAACTACTGCATGTCCGCCCATAGAAAATAAATAATTATAAAAAATTACCAACTGATTACCAGCACACAACTATTGATCCATGACGTTGCCACGACGTCGCAGTTACTTACTGGCAACGTCACAAAGTTACGCTGTGACGACGTATAGCGCCTTTCACTTTTCCGGTTGCCACGACGTAACTTTGGTCACCAGATTACGTTGCAGTTATGTAACAGTTACGTATTTTTGTTAGCTGGGTATACGATGCTGTTCTGCTTCACTGTTTGTCTTGCTTCAGTTTAACCAAACATAAGCCTGATGTCATCCATTGTATGAACAAACGATCCCAAACTTTTCGCTATGCAGTTAACTGTAAGCATCCAGACTGTGATACATTTAACGTTACCGCCATCTCTCGTGTACACACACGCAGCATCAACCAGAGCCGCTTTGAGCTGTCCGGAAGGCTACTCTTAATAGGTATGATGACATAGCAACCACTCGCGGCGAACATTCTGTCTCAACAATGTGTTCCAAACTGCGTGGTACTGTTAATGTGTGTGTCATTCAATATCTACTCCTGGCCACCTGGTGGGAGTATGTTTTTCCTGAATACGACGGTAACTACGTCGAGTGCAAACCCCTGCAGCATTGGACACTTCGGGATTTCAGCCCTGAGGTGTTTTCAGGTCACCGCGACTTTCTGAAGATTTGCGTGGCTTTCAACTGGTCGGCGGGCTTCACCTAAGCTTTGGACACTAGGTAGGTGAAAGGTAGGTGGACATAAATACATATATTTTATCTTGGTGCTGACGAAATTCCATTGAAATCCATAGAGGAGAAGGTATTTTACTAAATCGCGGAAATTGGGTAGTCACATTTGTGGCGGGTAGATTAGCGAACACCCTGTCAGATGCACTGCAGGCGTCGTTCTAAAAAAAAAAAATAAAAAATTGTATTTAACTTATTCTCACAGTGTTTTTCTTGAAATTATTACTGATGCTATGTAGTTTAATATGTATATCATGGTTTTTCTGACATACTTGTCAAAATGGTAACGGTTTACATCACTTCAAGTTAAATTACTGAGGACTAGCCTGTAACTCTGTCTAAGTTAATAGGCTAAGAACATTTGATATGACAGTAGGCCTGGGCAACTGCAACGTGGATATGACAAAGTGAACAAGCATAGTATTTATTTAGCTCTTTTATGCACTTTTTCCATGTAACCTCTAGCTGAATACAGCAAATCTGTGCACATAATTTAAAAGTGGCATTGGATCTATGAATGTGATCAAAAAGTTATGCTTGCTTGTTGTCTATTAATTTTGTTTACTCTTTTATCCAAAGTATCCTGCAACACACAAGCCATGTTGATTAGAACATTTTATGTCCAATTTCCTTGAATCATGTAGATTATGTAGGCTTACAAACATGTAAGATGATTCTCCAAGTTTATTAGGCTTCTGGTGCTGCTTATGTTAGAGAAATCCAGTGTTAATCAATGTATGTACAGTTGAGGGGCTTGTTAGCCTAATATTTGATGTTATGTCTTTACAGCTAATTATGAAAAGGAGAAAGGGGCCCAATACACAGCCAGGTCTAGCCAGACAGCACCTCCTGGACAAGTACTGTGATGTACCATCTCCTCATTTTATACAAATTGGACATATTCTCCATCTTTACAGCACAGCTGGAGAATCCAGCAGAACTGCAACTGCAAGAGAAATTATTAGATACATACCAGAAATGACTGAAGATCAGGCAAAAACTAAAGTGAAGCTGCTTGTTGAAAAAACTTTAACAAAATACAGAAAGCTAACTAATGAGCGAGAATTTAGTCAGTTTGAAGAAGTATGTAGCCGAAATTTTTTTTGGAATCTCCACTACCACCACAGTTCCCCACGCAAAGTCTTCTTCTGCTGAACAAGTTCCAAAACGTAGTCCTTTGAAGACAAGACAGGTTGCTAGGACCAATTGTCCTTCTTGTACCAGATATAAGGAGTCTCTAAAAAACATGAAGCAGAAACATCTGCAGATGCAGAGAAGCAAGTACCTGGCAATTAAGACACTCAGAGCACGGCAGAAAAATAAAGGGAACAATAAGGATACTTAATCAGAAACTGAAAAGAAAAGAAAAGAAAATATCCGACTAGAAAAATCTGTTGAAATCACATGAGGCTGAAACCATTGCTAAATTAAAAAAGCAATACAAAGTGAAAGCAAGAAGTCATATGCGCCTGAAGAAATCTCTTACACACATGAGGCGAGAGGACAAATCAAATGCTGTTGATGATGTGGAACAAAGATGCTGTGAATTAGAAGAAAGAATTAATTCAATGGACAGTAAGATTCATGATCTTCAGGTCGAAAACCTTCTTTTGGGAGAAAAAAATCCAGGATTTGGAAAGTGAAAAAAAGCTTACAAAAACAGATGCGAAGTCATACTCAAATGAAATGCGATTGATGGTGTTTGATGCGATATCCAATCAGATGCCCACTGCCAACATCCACAATTTTATTAAAAAGTTCGGGCTGCGCTTCAAAATTAGTTTAAGTGATGTGCCAAAAAGGGCTACTGTGGAAGCCATGACCAGAGAACTGGGGGCAATAAGTGACCTCCAGACTGCCGAAGCACTTTTAGTGAACTCACACTGTACCCTTGGTTTTGATACAACCACACAGGAGGGAATCCACTTAAACAGCATACATTTCACCACCAAAGAGAACTGTTATGTTGTTGCTGTAGATGAACTTCCAGGAGGCACTGCTGAGGATTACCAGATCCATATTTGTGACTCCATCAGTAACCTTTCAAATATCTACTGTAATTTTTTTGAGGCAGACTACGAAATCATTCTTCAAAAAATGATAGGGAATATATCAAACATGCTCACTGACCGCTGTGCTTCCAATCAAGCGGCCATTCGTTTAGTCTGTGCGTCTTGGAACAAGGCCTTGAATGAGCTGAATTGCAACATTCATCCTCTGGAAACAATCGCTTCAAAGATAAAGAGTGCTCTGAAGGAGATCGAGGAATCCATGGGGATTACTGGGAAAATCGAGGGGAAAGAGTGCACTGGGGCCAACATTGTGGTTCAGATGAATAAGATGAGGTACATGGATGGCAAGGGTGAACCTCGTGGCTTTAAGACCTTTCTGAATGACAAAAATCTCCTTCTCGGCCTCATACCACGCTACAGAGGTAATCGACTGCACATTCTTTTCCATATATGTGGGATATTCTCAAGTCATCATGCTGCACTAAAGTCATATCTCTGTGGAGGAACATCCTGTGGAAGCCTGCGTGTTAGCATACTGGAAGACTTCAACTCTACAGCTGGACAGGTTGAAATGCAAGTTCTGGGTTTGCTTGGGAAGTTACTGACTGGACCCTGGATGACCAAATTCTACACTGGTGCAGATGACCAAACTGATTACATTAAAAAGGTATTGAAATTATCAAAGAGACCGTGCAGAAACTGAAAGATCAACTACACTCACTTGCTGAATTCCTCACTCGCACAACAGACCTCTTTGGAAATCAGCTGAATGCTTCAGACAAAATCCTTGAGAAATTGCAACAACCACCAAAAGACAGTCATGTTCACTCAAATGATGGAAAGCTGTCTGAGAGCGGTCATTTTAGTCCTTGAAAGGCAGTATCAACAATACTTTGCTGATACATGGACAGTGACGGAGAAACTAGAACAAGAGACAACCTGAGCGAGATCACACAACATGGATGCTGAAGAGCTGATGGGGATGTTTAGTGCATTGAAGAAATCCCACCATCTGCTACTTGTCCTGTAAACTGCGAGCACGGAAAAACAACACTGTGGACTACTTGGACAGTTTAGACAAGGAAAAACAAGAGCTGGTCATCAGGAAGGCAGTGAGGCTGGGTGTAATACAAAGAAGAAAGAGGAGGAAGAAGCAAGGAGAGCTACAGGAGGAATTGCACAAACGTCAAGCCACAAAAGAAGGAAAGAGAAGCGAATAAGAACGGAAAGTGTTAGAAAAAAAGATTGAAGAATTAGGTGCAGACAAGATCAAGGAAGCATTTCCAGAACTCTCAGAAGAAAAAATTAGCTTGATCAAGGAGTTGTTGGGTGGCAGAGGGGTGGGGGCATTTGTATGTCATGCGTGGGATTTGGGTGGCAACAGGGTAATTTTCAATGGGAAAACTGAAACTTTCCATGCTAAAAAAAATAAATACACTGTTGGCTATTGGGCCATGAGCGGGGAGGGGTATGAATTTGATGCTCATGACACTGATGTGTCCATCTATGCGATGGCAGCAGATGTCATCTTGGATGACTTGGTTGTACAATAGCCTGTCAATAACCAGTTATCAACTCAGTCAGCACAAGTACACAGATTGCATGTATATTTGTCATACCGATCATTCATTGTTAGTATAAAAAAAAAAAAAAAAGTTTAAAAAAATAATTTAAATGGATGACTATAAATATGAATGTATATTTGCATTTTTAGCGTAAATGGTTTAAGGTTGGGTGGTCACTCATTGTCCAAATTGCACAACATAACTTAAATGGCACAAAAACCAAAAAAAAAAAAAAACAAACAAAAAAACAATGTCTGTTAGTTGTACTTTTGTGAATGACAATGAATATTTGTTGTGTACTTGTATGAATATGAATTAACTATTAATAGTGATGTGTATTGTTGTTTTCTCTTGTATTCTGAAAATAAATGTTTATGAATATGAATGAACACTTATTAATTATAATTGTTTTCAGTGAGGTACCATGGGTCTGATGCCCATTCCAGCTAAAACAGTAAATTTTCATGATTTCATTTGAAAGAACTAACAAAATTCTACCTTCTTTTCAAATTTCATGCAAATATCTGATAAATGAGGAAGTTACAAGCAAAAATGTGTGAATAATAAGCATTTTCGGTCGCATGACTTCTATTGTAATTAATGTATAATAATTTAATATATTCCCCGTTATTATAAATATCATAACTTTCGCAATCCTCAACTGATTTTCACAATCCAGGTGTCGTCGTAAAGGGAATTTTCGGCTCTGTCTAGTCATGTGATCCATTTTGAGCTTAGGGGTGTTTGAAAATTGTCATCATACCTACTTTTAATGTTCTTTATAGGTTTGCGCCTCAATATTTAAAGGGTATTCCAGTCACCGTTTATTTAAAAAAAAAAAATTAAATACCTTAACTGTTATGTTTTCACTAGACTTAAATAGTACGCGCTTGTTTTGACAGATCTGAGATTTAAAGATGGTGCTACCAGAAATGCTTCAAGACCAGACATGCGCAGTAGCATTCCAACACCTTTGTTTTTGTTTACGTCCTTGAAATGGTCTGTTGTAATTGATGCTTGTCTCTGACATTTCACCTGATAAATGGATATTAAATTATCCTGGTTTTTTGTTTTTGTTTCCCAATTTTACAGGAGCACTTTTGTGATGCTGCAAGTGAAAGTGGATATCTTGCTTGGCTGAAAACTGCAGAGAAATGCATCTCGTCATGCTGAAAACAAAGAATGAGACTACTCTCTATAAGGAGGTCCAAGCGCCAATAGCAAATACTTTGTTCAGTGGGCATTAACATGCATTCAACGTGGATGGTAACAAATGGGATGCTGTTGTTTAAGCTGATAAATGTAAGCATTATAAACCTTATGACATTGAGAGTACATATGGGCCAAATAAGAATGTGTATTTTGTGCCACTGCATTGATTTGTCTTGACATTATGACATTTTAATTGTTGCAAGAACATGTTTTTTACATATATTGAAAACATTGATTGTAAAGACGTTTTGTTTAAGGGAAAAATATTTACAATGTTTTAATTAAAATAAATAAATAAATGTAAACGTGTATTGTTTTGTTTTTTTCATATTTTTACCTGAAAACTGGCGAGTGTCTCTGCGTTAACTTTGAACACCAACTTTGGTGTTCTCATCATCATCCATTCTGGCATTAATATTTCACATTTTAAGAGTTTGTTAGTAACACTGTCAAAGTGTTAAAAATGTTAACACTTTCAAAAGTGTTAGTTTAAGATTTTACTAGTGGTATCCATATATACACTGGATGAGTGTTCATTTTAACTCCGAGGGAGTCAAATTCTCTCTTTAAAATTTGCAGTGCACCATCCAGAATCAGCTGCCATCAGCTAATCATTTATAACTTTTACCAAAGCAGTCTCTGTACTGTGATTAGCTCTAAAACCAGATTGAAATTGATCGAAGAAATCATTCTCTAATAAATATGGGGTTATTTGGTAGAGAACTATCTTCTCTAAAACTTTAGATAAAAACGGTAACTTAGAGATAGGACGAAAGTTATTCAGATCAGTAAAGTCTAGGCCTGGTTTCTTAATTAGGGATGAGATCACTGCTTGTTTAAAACAAGATTGGACGACACCATTAATTAAAGAAGTATTCACAATTGAAAGACTATCAGGACCGTTATCCCAAACAGCTTTAAAAAATTGAGGGGGCATCGGACCCAAAACAGAAGATGACAATTTCATGCTGTTAATTGTTTCTGCTAGAACTGAAAGAGACAGAATCAAACTAATCGAATGTACAAGAACATGGCATTGGAACAGTGCAAGAATTTAAATCAGAAAAATATTTGGTTCTTTAACCACATGTTGATATTTACTAAGGGTATCATTTAACATTTCATAAGAGATCTGAAGTTTGTCTCTTTTCCATCTGCGTTTGGCTTTTCTACAAGATTATCTTAAAGCACGTGTGTGTGTGTGTATATATATATATATATATATTAGTGCTGTCAATCGATTAAAAAATTTAATCGCATTAATCAGTCAATGACTGTGATTAACGCGATTAACTTTTTTAATCGATTAAAAAATTAATCGATTAATGATTAATCACAAATTTAAAATACTAGGATTTACCTGTAAATGTGTTGAAATAAAGAAATGCATGACAAACTAGTTTAAGGAAACAGAAACTTTCACACTTCCGCCAGGTATGAGACATAATCCTTATTATTCTTTTATCATTATTCTTTTGTTTTTATTCAGCCATTATCAGTCTTTATACTGGCAATAAAACGTTTACCAAGCCACATCGCTTCAATCCCAGTATACATTTACCCAACTATTATCAAAAGTATTTCTAAATAAATACAACAAAACATTTTCTTGCGACCTTACGTGAAGTATTATGACAAAATGCATTATGAAGAAGAATGGCCTGTTCTGCAGGTACATTAGAGCTAATATTAGCATCATGCTTCATAAGACAATTTATGAGATTAATAGTACACTTTTACTCAGAACTCACTTCAAACCACCATTGAGTGTTTGTAATAACTTCCTTTTGCGATCACGTGGAATTTGGTCGTTTACTGTTGTTAAAATATGCAATTTATAGCAATATCGCTGCACAAATTAGCATTTCAGATGTACACATTCATCTCAAGAAAATCACATACAAATATCCTATCGTAATCGTGTGTTTATTATCTTATATAATCAATAGTGGCTGTTGTCATGTTTATTTCATCTGTGTAAAAGCCTTAACATGTATGCTTTGGCTGAAACTCACGTTGTTTGTGATGTTACAACCGCCTCTCCATTCTTAAGTTGCCAGGTATACATTCCAAGTATAATACACATTAGTAAAATGATCCAATTTTAATTTTTATTTGTCTATATACACCTTGGGCGGCTGTGGTACATTATAAAAGTAGCCCAAAAATCCACAACCCATGGCTCTGTAATTTTTCCCGCGACTGTATATTCAAAATAGCCCACTTGTGCCTCTACCCTAGTCTCGCATAGCCAGACCTTCTACGGCTGAAGGTCTGAATCTATGGCATGTTTTATTGGCCAAGGCCCGCCCATGAAGCAGTTTGACCGACATGTCAAACAACCAATCAGTTTGTTCCCTTCCGCGTCACGTTTCGGGGCGTGGAAATGTCGCCACAATAACAGACCGGTGTATAAAACTCTTGGATGTATTTTAAAGATTCTATGCTGTGAACTTTAAATATTTCACATACTTTTGAAAATCCAGCGTTTATTTGATAGTGATAAGCGTTTGTTGTCACAGTTGTAAACGTGACGGCTTTCTTCTTTCGTGAGGGGGTTTGGCGTCACGGCATCTTTGTTTCCAGGCGGAACGTTAAAGAACGCGCCACACACGTCTCCCGGAAATCCTGTATAATTCAACCAATCCGACGATGACTTCGACACTCCTGAAGTGTTTCCACTTTTGTGTGCCATATGCATCAGACGTTCAGCCAGCGGTCCGTGGGCGTGACATCTGAGGCTGAGACTACCTCTACCCTGGCAACACTGGTTCGCTGTACCCTCATCACACAATGATAGATAACCTTCCCCGCTGCGATGACGGGAAGAAGTTGGGGTCAAACCTTATCAAACGATTAATTTGCATTAAAAAAATATTAACGCGTTAAAATTTTTAGATTAATCGCATTCGTTAATGCGTTAACGTTGACACCCCTAAAATATACATATATATATATATATATACAGGGCTCAAATTGAGGGGGGATGCGGGGGGATGGCATCCCCCTGGTCAAAAAAAAAAAAAGACAAAAAGCATCCCCTCTGTAAAACCACCATCCCCTTTGGATTATTAATTTTGTGTATTACGTAAAACTTATCATGCACATGAAATGTTAAAATTTTCTACTTATGATGATTCACGAACTAAATAACAGCGATTGGCCAATCAGAACATGGTACTGTAACAAGCTGCGTCATTTTTCACGCTAAATGGTTCAAGCCCAACTTTTGAAGTTCTTTAAAAAGAAGAAGACAACAGAAGGTATGATTTTTCCTTGATTAGACATTCTCCTGACATAATGTATGTGTGACTGTGAGGGATTGAGACGATAGGAGAGCTGACATTATCCAACTATGATTAAAAAAAACACGTCTAGTCCAAAAGCATTCACTGCGCGATGAAGCCCATTAGAATGCCCTTATAATTCCAGCAATGAAACAAAAAATACCCATGTATGAGTTTTTACGTTTTTAAATTCATTGCACAAGCAATGTACTTTTCTGTATATCAGCACATGTGCGCGAGGCCGCGAACACGAATGTGCTATTAGTTTTATACAACACGGTGCATAGCAACACGGTCTTTCATTCATCCGTGAATGAATCAGTTTTTGAACAAATCGAGTGAGCCAGTGATTCAATGGTTCATTCACTTGTTTCGTTTCTACTGAATCAGCCGTTTTGAATGAATCATTTTATATAAATGATTCAGTAAGTCATTTATTAAAACAGGGACTTGCTGCCACCTACTGGCGGTTTTATTGTCATATTTATTTATCCATGACTGTAGGGCTGTCGCGGTGAAGGAATTTCCCTTGCGGTAATTCTGAGTGGCTCAATAGCGCGGTATTACCGCATATATATATATGTCCACATAACAATATGTACACATAACAAAACATAAACCTACTGTAGCCTAAATATATATATATATATATATATATATATATATATATAATACTTAGTTCTGATCCTCGAATCTGACTGACAAGATACTTTTTCTGTTGATATTTCACCTGCGTGTTCTAGACGGGCTGTCAGTCAGTGCATTTTCATTGTTGCGCCACAAGGTGGCGGCAAGAGACTGTCTTTGAGTGAGTCTTTAAACTGTTCATTCAACTACACGTTCAAAAGCGCTGATTCAGCCTGAAGGTAATCACACGCGATCAGTCGATCTCTCTCATTCGCTGTCTGTTTAGGCTTGTTAAGTGCAAATTTACTGAGCCTCTGTACAAATCAGCAGGGTACACATTATGTTATCATTACTAATATTCAGTACACATGCACGAAGTGTAAAACGAGAAGGGCGTAACCTTACGAAAAAGAAAACATGGAAATATTGCGGTTGCTGCGGTTGTTACATTCCTCTGCGGTTATGCTCGTATTGCGATATTGCGGTTATCGCGACAGCCCTACATGACAGACCTAAACCAGCCAAGGTACCAGCACAAAAACACATTCAGCAAAATATTGTTTAATTATCAATATTAACCAAAATGTCTCAATTTCAGGCCCCAGAAGGAAAAAAACCTTATAAACAATAGTTCATTTAATAAGGCTAATTTTTAATTAAATAAAAAACTTTTTAAAAAGGAGACCAATTTTGTAATCGTGTAAAATTAGCCACAGGACCAACAACCCCAACCCCATAGTGCTAAATACCCTCAAATGAAAGCAAAAGCAATTGAAGATCTGGCAAACTATCCAACATGTTTTTGCAGCGTTGAGCAATGTAGCCAATCACAGACAAATCTGTTGATTTCTTGAACGTAATGGCCAATCAGAAATTATTTAGTTTGTCAGAATTCACTCACCGCTGAAAGCGCTGGATTGGTTTTTATTAATTGCAGTTTTGCACACTTGTGAATAATCTCATGACAAGTGCAGGCGCGATGTAAATAAGAGATATTATACATACATATGACGTAATCACTTGTTGTATATACCTTTATATTTATACTGTACAGTCTAGTCTCATGTATTGTCTGTGATTTCGTTAATTTTCTAACACCAGTCAGGAGGAGTGCTCCTAATTTCACTGTATGCAGAAAAATACAATGACAATAAAAGCTTTCAATTCAATTTAAAAGTTTTTTAGAAATTTAAAACAAAGCTCAAAACATCATAACTTTCAACTATTAAAACTAAAATTATAAAATTACTTTAGTCCCTATGCAAATACAATCAGCAGACCATTAAAGTTGTTGATAAAATATAAAAATTAAAGATAATGTATTAATAAAAAGATAACATTTAATAATTACAGAATTTACACTTCAATTATGAGACTATGGTGTTCTTCATACATTGATTTATTTGTAGCACCCGCCACAATATCAAAACTGACCGCCACAAATAGACTGGACTGGCAAGTATACCGGTTCATACCAAATACCGTTGTTTATTTTTCTTATGATATGAATTTTTCAAATACCGCAATACCGGTGTCATTTAAATAACGTTCGGAACGCGACACTGTTTGAGAGGGGTCTCTTTTCACTATTGCATTGTGGCGAGGACACAGCTGTATGTGTTATTAAGTGTGAAAGTTCTGAAGCTGTAGAACTAGTAGAACGTGATGACACAGAAGAACTCATCCACAATATCCACCGCCCGCTGCCATCAGCTCCCGCATCTCACACACGAGCGTGACTTTAGCGCTATATTTAGCAACTTTCAGACCCTTTTAGCAGCTTTTTTCCATAGAATATACAAACTGACAAACCTAGCGATTTTTTTGGATTAACCTTAGCTATGGTTCAGTTGGAAGATGTCGCCAGTGCTGCCCCGCGAGCGCGAGGTCTGACTCTCCCGGCGCAGTGTCGCCTCTCTCGGTGTCTGTTCTGTGCAGTGAGCGGCAGAGAAGCACCGCATTCAGCTGGCCGTACCGCAGCAGACTCGTCAGTACAAAACAGCGTTTCCAAGCACCTGCCGCTAACTGACTGTTTGGAATTATAAGTATGAGCATAGGTCATCTGTTAATATTATGCACTTTTTAGTTTGTTACTCAGACGCAGACAGTGCGCTGCATGAGACAAAAGTAATATAGCCAAAACCACCGCATAGCCGCTCTTTAGTGTAACATTAGATGTATGTTGATTTTATCGGACGATGTCGCGAATATAAATGAGAGTGACTCCTGGTTAACATGTATTAATGGGTCGTGTTTAGTCATTATTTAGTGTGGAATTTTTCTACAATATTCGCTCATCATGACAGTAAAATAGGGCATTCTAAGTCAATCTACTGCAGTTTTTCCTCTCTCAATCAGTAGAAAATGTGGTTAACACCCGGTCATGCATGAAAAAATAAATACCGTCATATACCGTGAAACCGGTCTAATTTTGAAAAATACCGTGATATAAATTTTTGCTCATACCGCCCAGCACTAATACAAACCCAACACAACAACAAGAAAAGCTAGTAAAGTTAGTAAAGCTAATAGAATTCTGCAGCACGAACACAAACATGTAGTCTGTCATTGTTATTGTTGTTGCTGTTATGTGAAGTAGTGGTGTCTGACTAGGGTAAAGATGTGGGGTGATGACTTCGTAGGGGTGGGCGATATGGAAAAAATATCATGAAATTTTCTTTGTTTTTTAAATATCATGATTCTCAAATTTATCACTTTTCTTTGTCATGTTGGTTGTACTATTTTACAAGTTGTCTGAGCATAACAGCCAAACTAATTTCCCTATTATAAAGAAAAAGCCTTTCCAGGTAACAAAAAAGGCAGATATTTAAGTCAAACTGGGCAAAGATAACAATCTTTGTCATTAATTTATCTTTGTTATTAAAAAATAAGAACAAAGTGTAAATAACTTTAGGAACTTAGCTATGATTTAATCTTTATTTTGAATTTTTGGCTTTACGAAATTGCATCGTAAAGATAGATATTGATTTGATTAATTTCTATTAATCAAAACGTATAATTTATATCTTTTTACGGCTCGTCCAGCGAGACATTAAAGTCAGTATATGTTAACAATTTTTTTTATCTTGCTTTGTGGCCAACAATAAAACAAACAAAATAGTAATTTATCGAATTTGAGCAGGGTAGCAAAAGGGTCGACAGCTCAAGGCAGGAACTGAATCAAATATAAAACACAGACAATGCTCTATACAATGAGATAAATTTATTGAGCTACTTCTGAGATTACATGAGACTAAATAATCTAAACACACACATACGACCACACACACACACAAATGACGGAGTTATGCAGAATTATGAGTTATGAAGAAAGTCTCAACTTCTGTGGTTATCAGAAAGTCAACAAAGCAGAGCTTAGTTCTATCTTTCCATTAACAACAACTTTGCGCCGTTTTCAGCCAATAGATAAGAGATTTGTTTTACTTGTTAGAAGGTTTGCTGGAGAGTCTCGTCTCGTCTCTTTGAGGGAATACCCGGGTTCAGCTGATTGGCTGGCGAAGCGTTGCTTGTCTGACGTCTCTTTGGGAAACCCCTGGGCGTGATTGGTGGGTTTCCTGGCTGGATGAGACGTGCTCGAAGTTCTTCTTTTCCTTTCTCGGTTGCAGAAATTTTCTTGAAGAGCTTGAAGTTTTGGAATGAGGTGGTTTGATGCGGCGTATGAGCGCACAAGTTGAAGCAGTTTTCAAACCATGGCAAAGAGCGTTTGAGTTTAGTTGAACATTAGAATTTAAGCAGGCCACTTTGGGCCCGCCCCGGAGCTGGGGTACCAATCCGCTTGTTGCAAGGTGGAGCTCAGCTTCCTAGGCTCCATTTCTCTGCATAAATTAACGAGCTGCCCGTGTAATCACGTGACAGAAAATCCTTGCAGGGTTTTGTTAATAATCTTGATAAACGTTATAACGTTACGGGATTTACCTAATTTCCACATTTCATCCACACAGAGTTGTTGCAAATAAAATATACTTTCGTTTAACACCAAACATGACACACACACATATTCATACCCTCATAATACATAGGTTAACTGGTGCTGACCTTATAATGGATAGATTAACATCTCGTATGTTTTACTAACATACCAAGCATATCTAAGGCATAACACACATCATTTGGGAATACATTTTCATTACTTAAAAGTCTTGAATATTGTCTTTTGGAGTTTTGGCGCACTTTTGCGTGTTTTATTTGTCTGTCTGAAAAAGGCACATTTTCAGGAATGCATCCGAGGAGGGGCCGCACGTACTCCTGAGGTCAGAAGGTGTCCGGGAGAGGAGTTCTGGCATATGTTTAAGTCAGGCCTACGACTGTAAATCCATCACGCGTTTGTTGATAAGTTTGTCAATTTATACATAGGCTGCTCAAAGTATATAGACTGATTCCTAAAGCAACTGTATTACAACTGTTCTTATGTCAAGAATAGTGAGTGATTTTTCTCTTTGCGCTTTGTTTTATTATCCTTAAAAGAATAGTTCACCCAAAAATAAAAATTCTGTCATCTGTCTGTCAATTCTGTCATAGCGCTTTATTTTTATGCCATCATTTACTCACTCAAAAGTTGTTTTAAACCTGAGTGAGTTTCTTTCTTCTGCTGAACATAAATGCTATTTTGAAGAACGTGGAAAACCAAACAGTTGCTGGTCCACAGTGACTTGCATAGCATTTTTTTTTCTTCTATCAAATTCACTGTGGACCAGCAAATGTTTGGTTGCCCACATTCTTCAAAATATCTTCTTTTGAGTTCGGCATAAAAAAGAAATTAATACAGGTTTGGGACAAAGTGAGGGAGCAAATAATGACCGAAATTAAATTTTAGGGTGAACTATACCTTTAATGACAGTCAGCTGCATGTTTAGTTCTGTCCCTTTAAGACCTGCATGCTTTTAATATACAGGCGCGCATCCATTTTTCTCTCAACTGCTTACTTTCATTTTAGACAAACCAACTGAGTCTATTTGTAAACCTTGTGTGTTTTGACAGTATTAGCGCAAAAGATAACTTAGTTCAGCGATCTGGCGCTGTTTGACAGGCTTTTTGGTGCACACGGCGCTCAGAAAAGGCATACCAGCGCGTGAATGAAACATTTAACCAGCAAGGCTTTAATGCACATGCAAATAATGTACTTTTGTGACTGCGAATAAGTGCAGTGACCCGTGAGAGTAACTCTACTGCTGAGTTAACACTGATGTGAATGCATGTGGTGTTGTGGTGTTGTACAGTACAGACAGAGACACCAGAACTGCAGCTGATAGAATGTATGCTGTAGCATGATACTACGATATTTCTTCAAAAGCAGATCGTGGAGACATTTTTATCATCCACAATCAAAAATCATCATATCACACACCCCTACTTCATCGTTTTACCAAAAATGCAAAGGTGTCGTTTTCAGACCCGGTTTCAAAAAATAGCAGTTTCAGGCTGCCAAAATGCCGGATCCGTCTAGAGGAAACTCCAATATGATTTTTACATATACAGCTAAATGCATCTCCATTTGTACGGGGCCTTACGGTGATAGTTTTTTGTATGCCTGTGTAGAGCAGATGAATGACTGAAGCGCTTCCCACATTCAGTGCAGTGATACGGTTTCTCTCCAGTGTGGATCCTCTCATGTGTTTTCAGATTTGATGACTGACTGTATCTCTTGTCACAGTGTGAACACTGATAAGGTTTCTCTCCGGTGTGGATCATCTCATGCAGGGGCGGATCTACCGGGGTGGCACGGGGTGGCAACTGCCACCCTAAGAAAAAGCTGTGCCACACCACCTGCCACCCCAGAATTATCACAGAATAAAATATAAATGTAAGCAGTGTTTCATATGCTACTTTTCAGCTGCGGCGATGACAGCGTAACGGAAAATAATGGGGGAAAAAACAAGTCTTTCACTAAACTGTGCACGATGATTGCACGCGCACGCTGCGCGCCCAGTGTAGTCGGCTTCATTAACAAATGACTCTTATGAACCGGTTCTTTTTGATTTAAAACCACAAAGCGCAGCCTGTTCACTAACGAATCGTTTTTACATTTTTTTCGTAAATCAGATACTGCTTCTCGGTTTATTCAGAAGTCCTCTGAGAAATCTAATCCCGTCCGGATGTGTCTGAGATTCATCCCGTAATTGTTTGGTGATCCGATTCTCCGACCACTCGCTCCACTTTCATCATGGATAGAGGCCTTTCTGCCATATCAGACGAAACAATAACATGAAACCAATAAGAAGATGCCGACCACGAAAACTAATAGCAGAGTTAGGTAAGAATCTTGTATTGCAGTTTTCTCGATTGTTAACATAATATAGCTGATTTTAGTTGGCCCATTTTCCCAAACCATTAATTCAGTTCTCAAAACAAAGACACATTTCTCAAAAAGTTTAACAATAAGTAAGTTAACCATTAGGTAGCAAAACTGATTACACCAATCAGAATCTCTGCATCCTAACAACGGAGAGAGCTGAACAAATAATATACATGGGTTTTATACTTACACATTCAGTATAATTACAGTATAGTAACAGTACATTAGAAGATGGAAATTTCACTATTCTATATGTACAGTAAACTGTAGCACATGTTGTACACCTTCAAACGTGAGACTGTCAAATTTTGTTTGTAACAATTTTTTATGTGTACTGCATGTTTGCACAACAGAGAAATGACTGCCTAGAGACATAGCTGGTCTTGTGTCAGGAGACCTGGAAACTGCTATAGTACTGTATACCGTAATGAAATTTGACCAAATGTGCAGAGGATGCTGAATTTACCGTTTTTTAAAATTTTTTTATTTAAATTTTTTTTTTACTGTACTATATTGTGGTGCATACAAGTTCATATACAATTCTTTGGTATTTGAACTTTTCTAGTGTTTTTCATCTACTGCAAGATTACTTTACAGTAGTAAAATGAAAAATTATCTGTTCCCAAAAGTTCATTGCGGAATTATTATTATTATCTGTAATTTAATTTATGTTGTATACTGTAATAGACACTGAGCTGCAAAAATAATTCCTGAATCCTAATAAGAGTTTTTTGTTAAGTGTTATTGATCTCATGAGTTTTCACTGAGCAGGAAAGTCGTCTGTGTATTTGAATTGTGTGTAAGCATTTAAGAATACCTGTAATATCTAGATTGAAAAGTTTGAAAGACAAATTTATGCTGGCTTGTCTTAAAGTCTTGTTGGTAGCACTTTAGAATACTGTTCCTTCGTTAATGAATAACTACAGGAACAATGGACTAATGCACTATTAACACTGTAGTAACTACTATTACCTAACAAGAAACTCTGATTAATGATTTAGTATGTAATAGCGCTCAGCTGAAACTGGTAGTTCACTATTAGCTAATCAGTAACTACTATATATATATATATATATATATATATATATATATATATATATATATATATATATATATATATATATATCCTGGAGAACTACTAAGAACTACTGTATACAAGTTCTTTATTAATGTGAATTATGCATGATGTACAATTAATTCTAAAATGAAGATCATGGTAACCCACTAGTAATGACTCAAAAATTACCAAATCCTTCTAAAAGAACTACTAATTACTTGGATCAGTATTCTAAAGTGAAAAGCATCATAACTTCCTAATATTGACTGACGTCCTTGTAAGCTTTTGAGGTATATGTAAGGTTTTGGATAGTAATGACTTAAGTGTTACTACATCCTTCTGAAGAAATTACTAATTATTTGGATCAGTATTCTAAAGTGAAGATCACGGTAACCCACTAGTAATGATTTAAGTGTTACCAATTCTAACAAAATGGATTACCAACCAAAACCTTACAAAAACCTCGAAAGTTCACAATGACTTCAGTAATTACTAGGGAGTTATCACGATCTTCACTTTAGAATACTGATCCAAAAAATGAGTAATTCCTTTAGAAGGATGTAATACCATCTGAATACTTACTATCCAATACTTTACAAAACTCTCAAAAGCTTACAATAATTTCTGTCATTACTAGGGAGTTATCATGATCTTCACTTTAGAATACTGATCCAAATAATTAGTAATTCCTTCTGAGGAATTTCATAAGACTTGAGTCATTACTAGTGGGTTACCATAACCTTTACTTTAGAAGTAATTGTACATTATGTATTATTCATATTAATTATGAACCTGTATACAGTAGTTCTTAGGGAGGTATGAAAAAATAAGTTACTGATTAGCTAATAGTGAACTACCACATTCGACTAAGCACTATCACTTACTAATTCATTAATCAGAGTTTCTTGTTAGTTACTAGTTGTTACTAGAGTGATAATATTGCGTTACTCATGTGTTCTTGTGTAGTTATTCATTAATGATGGAACAGTATTCTAAAGTGTTACCGTCTTGTTTAAGAAACATAAATAGTTTGGTCAGTTAGATGTTCTAGATGTTTGCTAAAGTGTTTCTAGTTGGTTGCTAGGATATTCTGGGTGGTTGCTAGGCTCTTGCTATGCAGTTGCTGGGGTGTTGCTAGACTATTGATAGTGTGTTCTGGGTGATTACAGACATTCCCACCTCTGGTAATAACAGAAAATGAAACATTGTTTTCAAAACTGATCCAGTTTCAATACTTTGATATTATTATATTTCTTTCTAATGTAAATTCAAAAGTGTTACTCTTAAACTTGCACTAAAACATGATTTATACCATCTAAGTAGCCTATGTAATATTAATAGAACCGCATGTCTTCTTTAATGATACAAGCTCAGAAACATTTATAACCTGTTGAAGTTTTTCCATATAGTATTGACTTGGTGCCATGATGGATATTGAAATGTTGTTATTTATTTATTTATTTTATTTTTTATTATAACAGTATGGATGATTACTTAATGGTAAGGCAATATTTGTGAACACAACTGTGCATGTCAGACAATAAATCCCCAAAAACTATGCATGGGGGCTTGTTTTGGTGTTGCCACCCCTCGTAGACCCCATGCCACCCTAAAAATTATTTTCTAGATCCGCCCCTGATCTCATGTATTTTCAGATGTACTGACTGACTGTATCTCGTCACTGTGTGAACACTTATAAGGTTTCACTCCAGTGTGGATCCGATTGTGTCTTTTCAGATGTGTTGAAATATTGAATCTCTTGTCACAGTGTGAACACTTATTAGGTTTCACTCCAGTGTGGATCCTCTCATGTGTTTTCAGATGTGTCGAATGATTGAATCTCGTCACAGTGTGAACACTTATAAGGTTTCACTCCAGTGTGGATCCTCTCATGCGGTTTTAAACAGGTCGCTGAATTAAAAGTCCTTTCACACTCAAAGTGCACGTACTCTCTTACACCAGTACGTGTTTTCAAAATTGAAAAATGTGAAAAACTCTTTCCACACAAATGACATGAACACGGCTTCTCCTTTGTATGAACTGTCAGGTGTCTCTTCAGGTCTGAAGCTCTCAAAAATGTTTTATCACATTGATCACATTAGCACAGTTTCTCTCCAGTGTGGATGTTCATGTGTTTCTTAAGGGTTGTTAAGTGTGCAAAATTCTTTCCACACTGATCACAAGTGTACGGTTTCTCTCCAGTATGAACTCTCATATGCTCTGTAAGGGGTTTTTTTCGTGCAAAATTCTTTCCACACTGATCACAAGTGTACGGTTTCTCTCCAGTATGAAGTCTCATATGCTCTGTAAGGTTTCCTTTTCGTGCAAAATTCTTTCTACACTGATTACATGTGTACGGTTTCTCTCCAGTGTGGATCCTCTCATGTGTTTTCAGACTTGATGAATTATTGAATCTCTTGTTGCAGTGTGAACACTTATAAGGTTTCTCTCCAGTGTGGATGTTCATGTGTCCCTTAAAGGTTGTTAAGTATGCAAAATTCTTTCCACACTGATCACAAGTGTACGGTTTCTCTCCAGTATGAACTCTCATATGTGCCATAAGGCTTCCTCTTTGTGTGAACCTCTTCCCGCACTGATCACATGTGTGCTGCATCTCTCCAGTGTGGCTGTTCATGTGAACCTTAAAGTTTGCTGAGTGTGCAAAACTCTTCCCACATTGATCACAAGTGAACAGATTCTCTCCAGTGTGAACTCTCATGTGAACATCAAGATTATATTTCCTTGTCAAACTCCTTCCACACTGAGTGCAGGTGAAAGTTTTCTTGGCTCTTCTTTTCTTTAAATCTTTCTGTTTGGTTTGAGAGCAACTCAAAGGTTTTTCTCCAGTTTTGACATGATTTTTCTCCTCAACTTCACTCCATTTTTTGATCTCCTCACTTTCTTCAATAAACTCTAAAATAAAAGCAAAAACAGTTCACTTGTCAGTAACTTAAAAAAAAAAACAGGAATGTGAAAGTACATAAAAGTTTGTTCCTTCTGATGCAATTTTATAAACTAAACTTCCCTGAAAATATCAAAATGTAATTTTTAAAACATTATATACACAAACCCCATGTTTCTATAAGGAGAACTATTCAATATGTTTGATCAACTACAAAATTATCTAACATACATTTTGTTGGAAAAAAAAAAAGTGTCCCCCTATTTGCTGCTCCATTTATATTATTCAGCAGCTCTAAAGATTGTTTCTATTACAACAAATAATCTAAAACTACTTGAAACTTTATAACTTTATTTGATGACCGCAAAAATAACAAAAAATTCTCAGCTATTTTTGACCACACAGATAAGAATAAAGTATTATTTGAAACTGCAAAGGGGCTACTTTTATTTGTGTATAGTCATAACAAAAAAAAAACCAATGTGCTTTTTCAAAATAAAGAAAATAAACAAGGTGTGCTCTCTTGCCATCTGTTACCTCTCTTCACAGACACGTAAATCAAACATCCTGAATCTCAGCGAATACTTGCCTCACAGACATGTGAAATACATGTATAGAAAGCTTGAAAATGTGCTTTTAAATGACATAAGTCACATGGAAAATAACTGGGCAATTCCATGCAAAAGTCATCCTTACCATGAAAAAGAAAAAAAAAAGTTTTTACCAAAAGAATAAAACCCTGTTTAACTTGTGCATTTAGGTCTGTATTTTACTGCATTAATGTGCTTTAATAGAAATTTGAAGGAAATCGCTATGTTTATCCACCACATATGAGGGGTGCACCTAAAGTAAAATTACATTTTCATTCGACTGTATTTCATGTTTACAAATGAGAGATCAAAGACTTCCCTATTTTTTAATTTATGTCAACAGTAAGTATTTTGTAGAAAGATGGAGGCCTGTCTGAAAAGTAAATAAACTCACTTTGTCTAAACAGCAATGATTTTTGGATTTATAAGGGCTAGATTTATGAGGTCTGGATGCTTCAGCGCTGTTTCACGTCCATAACATTTTAAAGATTAAGTTTATATCTTATAGTAATTATTAATGCAATTAACTTGAAACTTTCTGTACAAAGCTAACTTATGGCCATGCTAATTATGATCAACAGTTCATCTCCATTCTTTGCTCTTATCCACCATAAAAATGCGTTACAGACATGACCGTTACGGACGTTACATATTAAATCATATGCACGCTGGCACGCATGTTTACCTCGTTGCTGATGATTTATAGCCTGTGTATGGCTATACTGCTGAGATCCATTTCAGGCTTTCCATATCATAACATTTTAGAAATTAATTCATTCTAACATGTAAGAAATTGCATTCTCAATGAGAACATCGCGGAGATTGCGCCTACTGTGCGGGCCAGAAATGCACAGGCGGACTGAAGGACAAATCGTCAAAACTTTTTCAAATGTCATATAATGTTCATTGTCAACATTATCTTATTTAAACATTCAATGTGTTGCAAATAACTTGTGGCTCGAGTCTATCTACGCTGCATTCATGCAGAGAGCAAGATTTTGCGTGTTCAGCAAACACATGCTGCTGAGTGTGACGCGCAAGAGATGTGCTGTGGGTTTACATCATTCTTTCTTATTTGTCTAAATATTTTTCTTCATTACAAATTTTGTTTTGTTTTATTTTGTATCATTGCATGTTAAAAAATAATTCACTTTGCTATGCATATAAAAAAGGGGAAAGTGCAATCTTATTTGCAGTCTATAGCATTGTATTATTTGTACAATAGCCTATCAGAAACTTAACCTGTTCTGTATTTGTGTTATTTAATGCATAAACGATTTATTAAGTTTATGACTGCGACATCCGTTTAATCTTGAACAACAACAATGATCAACGAATTGGAGCAGCATCGCCCGTTAGATCATTTTAAAACATCAAATAGCCTTCAATTTGCAGGTTATAACTGCATCTGTCTCAGATGGAGACTGGTGAGGATTTATTTTAATGCGGATCCCCCACTCACAGTGTTAACCTAATATAAATGTCCTCTATAGGCTATTATTCATATTCATGGCCATCACTACAAGTGTGCCAAATTTCATCATTTTCCTATGTTCCCTTCATAGGGCTGCCATAGAGCCCCATTGGGGAAGAAGAAGAAGAAAACGTACAGATACAACAGTAACAAATGTAACTTAAATTAATACTTTTCATGTTTTAAATACTCTAATCAACATGGGCAATGACAAATATGGATGCTTTATGCAATGTTTATTATTAGTGAAACCATAGTTAACAGAGCCTGAAGACTAGACATGTTTCAAAGATCATAGATGTATTTTAAAGAACTTGTTCATGTCTATTAAACACATGAAAAAAGAAATACCAGGTTCCCATTACTTCTCTTTCTTTGCACTGAGCAATTTACTTACACAAACCTGTTTACATTTCCGCATGACAGGGCTTCTCAATTCTTTTGAACATGCAAAATGTACATTTTTTATTTATTATTACATTTGTTTGCCTCTCTGTGCCCACATACTGTATTTTGATGCAGCTAAATTCTCAATAAAACTGTTTTCATTGATATATTTTACTGTTTCTGTTGTCAGACAACGAAATGAATATGAAATAGTGACTGAAACGCAACCCATAGGACTAAATAACCAGCTCTCCCCTCCAAGATGTTAATCTGCACAAATCCAGCCATCGTCTGATAAAATCAAATAGGCTATACATAAGATAAAGACAATATCTGTGCTGTGATTTCGGCTATACTTGCATGTTAAATTAGAGAAGCAGCATAATATCTGTTTTAACTGAAAGCGCTGTTCCTCTCATCTGCGTGCTGAACAGACCAGACGCAGAGGGAGAGAGAGGGGTGTGTGCGCAGCGGGAAAGAGACCTCGCACTCGCGCGACAGTCCTGGTGAGTCTCAGAAGCTAAATAAGGTTCGGGTAAACCCTATAAAGATTGGTCGCTAGGTGCTTTTTGGGCAAAAAAAAAAAGTTGCTAAAGTGGTCTGAAAAGTCGCTAAGTTGGCAACACTGTCAGCATCTCCATCCATTTCCATTTCTCCAACTATAGTAGTACGGGCTAGGCCACGGGTCAAACAGAAAATGCGCACTGCATTAATCGCGTGTTAATAAAATTAGTGCCGTTAAAATGAATTTGCGTTAATGTGTTATTAACGCGTTAACTTTGACAGCACTAATTTATATATTTAAATATTTTGATATTTATTCTTTTTCAAGTTTTATTTTAGCTTATTATTTAAAATGTTTTAAATGTAACGTTTAAATTATGGTAATTTTTTTCTCTCGTGTAATCGACTATTGTTTTCAGTGTCGACTAGCAGGAGCTGTACCGTTTAGTCAACTAGTCCCACACATCCCTACTGACCATATGCATGAAATCAAGTGAAACATTTTGAAATGTGTGTCATTTCGTTGCATCTAAATGTTTCATGATGCCAGGATGCAACATTCTTTGTTACCTTCCTCACAGTCACATTACTGACTGATGGGTCATCAGGAGAGGACCCTTCATCTCTCAGGTGTGAGTCATTAAATATTCATGGCCATTGTCACTCCCTCGCCTACGACCTTTCTAACACAAAACGTTTTAAAAAAGTTAAATCAATCTATTGTTTTCTGTGAACGAGTGAACCAGATGATTTTCACATCGTTTTTGTAGCAAAAACTAGGACTCTGCAATTCTGTCGATTTCAGCCTCCAATAATCATGAAAATACAATAATCAAGATAAAACGATTATTGCAACTATTCCGCCCCTTTCCAGTGGTGCGTGTTCACTCCTCCACAAAAGCCCAATTTCACGTGCAAATCAGTAAAATCATGTAACGCGACTTTTGCAAAGTGGGAGGTGCTTGATTTATTTAAGTGTATTAGATTTATTCAGATTTTAAAAGCGCAAAAGGGAACTTGCGCTGTTCCTCAGGAGGATTTCTGTGCCTGTGCTAAGAGACAGAACAGAACATGGACATGTAAGTCATCTTTTAGTTTAAAGTGCACACCTTAAAGGGATAGTTCACCCAAAAATGAAAATTTGATGTTTATCCGCTTACCCCCAGGGCATCCAAGATGTAGGTGACTTTGTTTCTTCAATAGAATACAAATGAAGGTTTTTAACTCAAACCGTTATAGTCTGTCAGTCATATAATGCCAGTCAATGGGCACAGAATCTTTGAGAGAAAAAAAAAACCATGCACACACAAATCCAAATTAAACCTTGCGGCTCGTGACGATACATTGATGTCCTAAGACACGAAACTGAACAGTATTTATATCATTTTTTACCTCTGATAAACCTCAATGTCCGACTGTCACAACATCCGGCGCGTGACGTGTCAACCTGCTCTGGCACATAGATATATATATATACACATAGATGCCTCATTAGCGACTGTTTCTATGGGCTCCGATACGTAAGAATCTACGTATATATCTATGTGTATATATATCTATGTTCCAGAGCCCTTGACGCGTCACGCGCCGGATGTTGTGGATGAGCTCAGGAGAGTTGGACATTGCCTGTATCAGAGATAAGAAATTATATAAATGCTGTTCAGTTTCTCGCACAAACTGATCGTTTCGTGTCTTAGGACATCAATGTATCGTCACGAGCCCCAAGGTTTAATTTGGATTTGTGTGTGGATGTTTTTATTTTCTCTCAAAGATTCTGTGCCCATTGACTGGCATTATAGGACTGACAGACTGCAACGGTTTGAGTTAAAAATCTTCGTTTGTGTTCTACTGAAGAAACTAAGTCACCTACATCTTGGATGCCCTGGGGGTAAGCAGATAAACATCAAATTTTCATTTTTGGGTGAACTATCCCTTTAATGGTCAAATACATGCAAAAATGTGTCAAAATGTGGCGCTTAGTGATTATTCGCGTAAACCCTTGTCATTTATGTAATAAATGAACGCAAATAGTTGAGAATGAAAATACATGTGTAACAGTAAATTGTATGCGTGCGGCTCTTAAAGTGACAGCAGGCTATATTCCTCCTGCCGACTGTGTGCTTAATAGGGCAGCAACAACTAATCGATAAAATCGATTATTATCGATAATGAAAATCATCAACAACGATTCTCATTATCGATTAGTCGGGTCTGCCCACAGTGCACATCCAACTTCAGCCAGTCACGTTAAATTAACGTTACAGCACTGAATAACGCATTTCTATGGCCAAAGTGCATCTAAAAATAGTGGAGGAAACAGAATGAGATGCTGCGGGAGAAGTACGTGATCCAGGCTGCCAAAAACATGAGAATTCTTTATTTTAAGCTTTAAGTTAATGCATTAGCGTAATGGCTTGCCCTGTCAGGCGCTTTGACAGATGCGTGTGCATCCTCAGCGCACTAACACTTTCAGTTTACAGTCATATCCTTATCTGTAAATGTCACAAATTCACGCGAGCATTGCCATTTTTGCATAAAGTTCCGTCCTGACAGTCTGCGTTAAGTTTAAATCTTTACTGAATGAGCACCAGCGCATGAACGTGTGTTAGAGAGGGATTAATATTCAGTGCAAAAACATTCATTGTACAGAAATATCGGTTGTTGAACGTTAAATTAAGGTTTAAGTCAACATGTAGTGCACTTATTTTATGAGAGTAGGAACTGTAAAGAAACTGCGTATAGTTGTCTGAATATAAATATCAGACGCTTCATATCCGCCTTTTACAGGATAAAGAAATTACAGTAAACGTGACCAAAAAGTTAGTTAACACTGAGTTTGTATTTTTATTCGTCTTTATTATTTTTATTATTATCTTAATTTTTGATGAAGAGATTTAAACTATAGGCCTATATACAGTGCTTAACAAATTTATTAAAACAAATGTATTTAAGGTTTATAACAAATAATGTAAGCTTTGTGCCACTGCTGCTGTAAACTAACAGTATTGGTGTTTATTAAAATCATTTTTTAGCTATCGGTATTGGTTAGTCCTTCAATATATGTAAGGTCTTCAGTAACAGTAGGCTATTTGTATTGCTATAATATAATTATTTCTGTTATCTTTGAAAGAATGATCTACGAGATTTTTTTCAGATACCCTATTACAGTCAAAAAGTAGTTAAACAATGCCAGTAAGAATGCATGCTGTTATGAAAGGCAGGAGGCTAGCTATTTTTTTTATTATGTGAATAAATATTTAGCTGTTTCAGTTTGTTATTTGCCCAATAAATGACAATAACATTTGATTTTAGATTCCTAAAATATTTGTGTTTTCTCATTATTATGACAGGTGGTCTAATAAATAGTTAAGCACTGTATGTTTTCATAGCATTCAGTTGGCACGTTTGTTTGAAGGACATTGGGCAGAATGTGGAAGTGTTTTTGTCAATAAAATAAAAAAGAAGAAAATGTAGCCTTTTTTAATCCGATTAATCGATTAATCGGGAATAATAATAATAATAATAATAATAATAATAGGCCAACTAATAGATTTTCAAAATAATCGTTAGTTGCTGCCCTAGTGCTTAATGAAACAACAAAAGACAAATTCAAAATCACTAACTGCTCGACATTAAAGCTACAAAAGTCTTTTAAAGAAAGTTTAATTCTTACAGTGAAGACTATGCTGTTTTAGTTTACATTTGATTATTCATTTCTGTAGGCTGTTAATTGAATACTTTAAACTTGCATTTAAAAAAAAAAACCTAAAAGCACAATTTCTTTCATTTGTATCCTTTTATTCTATTGTATTTGTCCTTTGCTTTTTCTATTAACTGACTTTAATTATTTTTTAACAACTTTGTTTGTTTTTTAACAATATTAAAGGGTTATTCATCTTACAAAAACACATGGATTCGCTACAGAAAGCCTTTATTCACCCCCCGGAGTCGTGTGAGGCATGTTTTATTACGTTCGTGCGCACTTTATTTAATGTGTTTTGGACTGTTAAAGGGAAAGCCCCGCCCACTACAATGATAGAGCTTAGAAGCTCTATCAAAGGATCTACAAAGGATTGTGCGAACTGCCCGCCACATTGTTGGAGGTGAGCTTCCCTCCCTCCAGGACATCTACACCAGGCGGTGTATAAGGAAAGCCCGGAGGATCATCAATGACTCCAGCCACCCGTCCCACAGACTGTTCTCTGTGCTGCCCTCAGGTAGACGTCTCCGCAGCATCCGATCCCGGACTAGCCGACTGAGGGATAGCTTTTTCCCTCAGGCTATCAGGCTAATGAACGGTCAGAACTAATACACCCCACAGCACACTCCCACTTTACGATATGCCACGCACTGCACTTTAACTCCAACACAGTTCAAACTGGACTACACGTACACACTGCACTAATACATCAATCTATCTGCTACCACTGGATATTATCCAATGCACATCCATGACATTTGCGTATCCAGCTTACGTATAATCTACTGCACCTTCGGATATTATTGTGTGTATATATGTGTACATAATGTAGAATGTGTATATACGTGTATAATTGTGTATTGATAACTGTATGTATGTCTAATAGTACACTGTGTGTACTGAGTATCTGTATGTGTATATTGCACATTGTCATCTGAAGTATGTAATGGTACTGTCTATATGTTAATTGTTTCTGCACTGTCTGGAGCACGCTCTCAAGAATTTCACTCACCAAGGCACACGTGCCGAGATGATGTGACAATAAAAGTGATTTGATTTGATTTGATTTGATTTGAAGTGCCAGGACAATTCTTAATATAACTCCGATTGGATTCGTCTGAAAGAAGAAAGGCATATACACCTAGGATGGCTTGAGGGTGAGTAAAACACATGCTAATTTTCATTTGGGTGAACTAACCCTTTAATTACCCTACTACTCTGCTGTGTGGTATTGAGAAAAATGTAGTTGTCAACCTAATAGAAAATAATAAGAATAATACAATAATATAATATAATTATAATAATATTATATCACTATCTTTAAATAAATCACTCATAAAAAGTTTTGGACATATGGCCCACTCATAATCGTGTTAAAGGCAGGGTAAGCGATTTTTCAAAAACGTTTTAGAAAACTGAGTCGGGGCCGAGTACCAAAACAAACTTGTAGCCAATCAGCAGTAAGGGGCGTGTCTACTCATGATGTGGAGGAGAGAGTATTCAGTGAACAACCGAGCCGAGCGACAGAAAGATAGAGATGGCGGATAAAAAACAAAAGAGGAAAACGTCTGCAGAACGATAAGGCAAGAAGTAGGACCCGTGAAAATATCGGATTAGCTTTCCAGTGCTGGAGAGAACTCAAGGAGCGGAAGGCCTGCAATCGGACGCCAAGGTTGCTTTGTTTCTTCCCAATAGGTGAGTAACACCGTGTCTACACTGGACGTGTATATTTCAGGCGAGAATGTAGCTGTTTAAAACTAAAATCTGCGGTTTATTTATAAAAACAGCGCCTATTTGAAAATGTGCTTCGCCGATTTCAAAGATGTGAGCTCCACGCGATCACTGAGCGCTCAGTGCTCATGTATCCCGAAGAGAGGAGCATAACCTCGGCTAGTCCTTCTAACATTTGCCGCTGGCACTGATGTCTCTGTAGAGTTTAAACATAAGATATAATTTGTTTTGGGTAAATCTAACAGGTAATCTTTGGTCTTTATTCTATTGTTCTATTATCTATTGCACCTTATGTTTCACAGAACTAATCGTTGCCTGGGTTGTGTAGGCTACGTATATGTGGGGCGGATCTATCAAAATAGGGGTGTGTTTGTTTTGGTGATTTCAAATATCAACATTGGCTTCCAGAAATCGCTTACCCTGCCTTTAAATAGGCCTAATCGTGATTACAATATTGACCAAAATAATCGTGATTGATTTCTGCTATAATCGAGCAGCCCTAGCAAAAACTCTAGTCTACCACATCCAGCTCTCAAACGTCTTGTGAACAAAAGTTCTGTATGGTGTTTTATAGTCTTATTTTAGTGACTTAAAAGTTTTAGTTTTTCACTAACCATGTTATTTATTTTCTCATAAACACAAACATGTAGGCTACATTCATGCTGCTCACATATTATTGTAGCCCAGTTTCTGCTGATTACAGTGTGATCAAACTTTAGTCATTAATATGTTTTTAAGATACTGAAAAAGCACAAATGCCCAGGGCATGTCAAAATTTCTCCAGGGCCCCAAACCCTCTGGGGTCTGAGGGGGGTTAAAGCTTCATAAGCCTAATGTACCACAAACAGTCATTAAATATGAATAAAGAATAAAGACCAACCTCCTTGTTCCTCGTGTTTTATTGTCCAGGTTTCTGGTTCCTCGTGTTTTATTCTCAAAGTTTCTGGTTCCTCGTGTTTTATTCTGCAGGTTTCTGGTTCCTCGTGTTTTATTCTCCAGGGTTCTGGTTCCTCGTGTTTTATTCTGCAGGTTTCTGGTTCCTCGTGTTTTATTCTGCAGGTTTCTGGTTCCTCGTGTTTTATTCTCCAGGGTTCTGGTTCCTCGTGTTTTATTCTGCAGGTTTCTGGTTCCTCGTGTTTTATTCTCCAGGGTTCTGGTTCCTCGTGTTTATTCTCAAAGTTTCTGGTTCCTCGTGTTTTATTGTCCAGGTTTCTGGTTCCTCGTGTTTTATTCTGCAGGTTTCTGTTTCCTCGTGTTTTATTCTGCAGGTTTCTGGTTCCTCGTGTTTTATTCTCCAGGTTTCTGGTTCCTCGTGTTTTATTCTCCTGGTTTCTGGTTCCTCGTGTTTTATTCTCCTGGTTTCTGGTTCCTCGTGTTTTATTCTGCAGGTTTCTGGTTCCTCGTGTTTTATTCTCAAAGTTTCTGGTTCACTCATGTTCTCCTCACTCTCTTCTTTAACAAACACCATCTTCACAGCAGCAGATCTCAGTTCAGATGATACTCCTCCAGATATTCCTGCTTGCTTCAACACTTAGTCACGACTCTGAGGATGAGAATATTACAGAGATTTACTGACCTGATTCAAAAACTGTATTTTTTATTTACAGAAATTTAATTTCTAACAGTTTGTATCAAACCAGAATCACGACAAAACAACAGAGAGCGCGGGGATACTAAACTTCTTCCTCTGAGGTTTATGGTGTTTGGCAAACAAGCGTTGTGTTTTAGCGCCACCCGCTGGACTGGAGTGAAGCGGCGAGAGGAGGGAAATAATACGGGGGAAATTATTACTGCGTTATTAGTGCGCCTATAAGGTCACCTGATTTGTTTTCTTTTTTTTTAAAAAATAATAATAATAATGCCGATCTGCACAAATAAATGAAAATAAATTAAAATTATAGGCTTGCATGTTTGATCAGCATCAACAGTCCTGGTGATTGAGAATTAGAGGAGAAAAACGAGCAAATTGTTAGTCAGATATTTCATTGAATATCACACAACGTTGCAGCATGTAATATGCTAATTAAGATCAATGGAAATGACAATGACAATTGACATGACATGACAATGATAAGATGTAGAATAAAACTCTGCATCAATTCCGCATATTTTTTTTAAGCTTGAAAAGTGTAATTTCACCCTCTCAACAATTTAACAACTGTGTTGATGGCAAAATTGTTAAAAATCCAAAGGAAATAGCAAACTACAGTGCCAATTTTTATATGAATCTTTATAGTTCAAGGTATTCAGAGCAGACAGCGTCCGCATTTCTAGACTCAGTTAATTATCTGAAAGTGATAGAACTTTTTTGTGATAGCATTGTTACTCCTGAAGCACAAAGAGCAATTAAGGGTTTGAAAAACAATAAATCCCCAGGGTGTGATGGACTTACAGCTGAGCTGTACAAACTATTTACTGATGAATTTACTCCCTTTTTAACTTTTTTAGAGAAAGTATTGAAAAAGAGGCTTTACCTCCTACATTGATGCAACACTGTAAAAAAAATTTCTGTAAAAAAACGGTAATGTGCTGGCAGCAGAGTCGCCAGCAATCTACTGTAATTTTACAGTATTCGTACTGTGAAATTATTTTACATTTTATTACCGTAAAATTAAATACAGTATAATTCTGTTTTTTTTTTTTTCAAATTTACAGTAAAATACTGGCAGCAGAGTCGCCAGCAATCTACTGTAATTCCACAGTATCCATACCGTGAATTATTTAACAGCTTTTTTTCTGTAAAAATTAAATGCAGATTATTGCAATTTACAGCATCATTATGGTTACTTTAAATTCACTCTTTATTGTACAAAGGCATAAAATGGATAGAAATAATTGGACTGAAGATTCATTACTTATTAAATTTATTTCAAATATTTTTTTAGATTTATTTTAAATCTAATGTTATTTTATGCCTTTGCAAAGAGTGAATTTAAAGTAACCAATGATGTTGTAATTAGATTTACAGTCGAACATTATTGTTCTGTGGGCTACACACATCTACTTAAAATACATTATATTGAAAGATCTAAACAAGTGAACACTTAAAGGATATAAATCAAAATAAAGTTTTATTTAAAAGAGCAGTCCACATTTAACAAGGATTCAAAACTAAAAAAATGGTAAAAACCAGTGAAGAGAGATTTTGGCTTACAAACAAAAACTTAAAAATAAAAACAATGGCAATAAATAAATAAATAAATAAATAAATAAATAAGAGACACAAACATAACAAAATAAGTTACAAACATGACAACCTAAGGTCAAACACATTAAACATTTTAACACTTAACATTTTTTGAACATTTTGGAACATCTTTGGATCTGCACTACTCAGAACATGCAACAAATTTAGTGAAACATTTTATTGAAAAAAAAAAACATTTGTTCAGGGTTTTTTCAGCACTTTTTTTTAAACATTGCAGTGAGGAGGCTTGTGTACCTTTTAAAAGAGTTCTAGTCCTAGGTGAATGACTTTGTCATTTTACACCCACTTAACCATGACGACCTGGCTGCATGTTGTCTCCTGAGGTATTCCAACCGGTACCTCTGTAAAACATCAGCAAACAAAATATTTTATCAAAATAACTCTAGAATTATCAATATAGAGTACAACCCAGATAACAAGGAGATTGCTGATAGTGTTGACTAACAAAACGCTTCCTGCATGTCTCAAGACAGCTCTTTTTTCCATCACACTAACTATTTTTTTTTTTTACACGTTTCTGCTGTTCAGATTCAGTGAATGGTCCATGTTTATATTACAGCACAAAATTATTCCTAAGATTTTGCCTTTTATATAGATGGTAATTAAACGGAATAACTAACACCCGGACAAATGTTCAGCTACAATGGAATCAACTGTGGTCTAATTCAGTGGTTCTCAAACCTGTCCTGGAGTACCACCAGCACTGCACATTTTGTATGTCTCCCTATATCTGACACACCCATTTCAGGTCTTGCAGTCTCTACTAATGAGCTCATGAGTTGAATCAGGTGTGATAGATTAGGGAGACATACAAAATGTGCAGGGCTGGTGGTACTCCAGGACAGGATTGAGAACCACTGGTCTACTTGATTTGATAGCATTTAATTTTTTAGATTTTCATTCCTTTACACCCCTGAAACATTTTTTAAAGTTTGTATTGCTTTTGTTCATTTTAGCACATTTTTACTTATTTAAATTAACTTTCTGGTTTAACCCAGCAGGCACCAGACGTCTATGTAATGTCAGGTTGACGTTGGACATGACGTCTGACAGACGTTGCATTTTGGTTGAAAATGAAAATCGGGTTGACGTCAATTTGACGTTGACTTAATGTTGGATTTTGGTTGCACAACCTAAAAACAACAAAATCTCAACGTCAGCTGACGTTGGTATTGGACATCAATTTAACATTGACATTAGACGTTGAATTTTGGTCACCCGACGTTGCAACCAAAATTTAACCAAATATCAACATCTTATGACGTTGTGTGCCTGTTTTGTGCCTGCTGGGAATGTGGCAACATCAGTCTGTCAAAACAACACAGACAGAAACAAGAGGAGAGCTCACTGACCTATATGAAGTCCCACTGAAAGTCGATTAGGTTCTTCAATAGTGTGGAGACGTGCATTCACTGTGGATAATTTTTTTTCTGGACAATCGCCCCTGTCCTCTTCGAGGTAACCTTTCCCTGGGTGGCCTTTGTGCCTTTTTCGGGATTGATGCCAATGAAGCGCCTGGAATCACAATCGTCAGAGGCTGAATGAAAAACTATAAGGAACACCTTGTAAACTTAAAAGGGTAGTTTGGGTTTTGCACATTATGTTAATAACTAGTACTGACATCATGAGGTATTTTGTCAAATTTTGCTGCCTGTTTTTCTATATCTTGGAAGTAATTTACTTGTTAAAAATTACAAGTGTATTACTATGCACAGGAGACAGTATTATGCCTCTATTCAAGCTTATATGCAGTGTGATTTGAAAATCAGCTCCACTGCAGTAATAATCTAAAAATATATATATATATATATATATATATATATATATATATTTTATATATATATATATATATATATATATATATATATATATAAAGATGCATTGAGATCAGACAAAGGCATCATGATCTCATGTATTATCTGACACCCTGTTCTGCTACTCATTTTTGCCCAGCAATTACCTAGCTGGCAGGGAGATTTTTGATCACAGGCCTGACATTAACTAAGGCAGGCCTTTGATCAGAACTTTTCTAGTCAGCTGGTTAAATGTTGGGCAAAAAAAACTGTAGCGGAACATGGGGTCAGGTAACAAAAACTTTGCAAGCCACAATAAGCAAAATAAGATGGTTTTTAACATAAGATGGTATTGCTCACAGGTATTTACTCAAAGTAGGAAATACCATCTTGGTATAAATGCAAACTATCCCTTTAGGCAAAGTAATGGTTTCTCGTGATGCAGGTTTCAACAATTATAACTCAAGAAAAGCTATAATGACGAAAAGGAAATTCAAGCAGTCTCACCTCTGAATGAATTACATGAATGAGTGCAGGCTGCTGCTTCTTGATATTGGAGGTTAAGCATATAGTAGATTGCAAATCGTCGCTGTCGGGCGGAAACCTCGTATGTCCAAATTTTGTCAATTTCATATTTTTTCACAAATCTATGCTATTGGTCAGTCCCCACGTGGGTCTGTTATTTTTACAAATTATTAACCAATCTAAAGTGTTGAAAATAGCTTGAGCGCAAAACTCGTAACTCCATTGGACACTTAAACTGTCTGAGAAACCTCGTAACTCTGCGGGAGCCTCGCGGCTTCATGTCTCCTCAACAGGCACGTGCAGAAGGGGGGCTCAAGCCTCTGCCCTTTATCAAAATTATTCAAAAGTGAACCTCTCAGACAAATAGCAATGATATTGTAGTCAATAAAACAAAATGAATTTGAATTATAATTAACATGACAATGTGCACAAAACGGTAACTAATCGCTCAAAAGTCTGAAAATTCCTGTTTATTTTTAGATATCTGTCAATCTGAGGCTGTTATGGGTTGCGTGTGTTTTGCTCGACTGACTGATATTCCACAGTCTGTCCGGAAACCATAGGCTCTCAAGCATATATGGTTCTTTCAGTGAACAGATCGACGGGAAGGAAAGAAAATAAACCAAACAATATTTTAAACTTTTTTTTCCATCAGTAATCAAAGTTAGTGTGTCGACTTAATAAAAAATCCATATATTATATAGTTTAGAGAATATTACATAATTCATCAATGCCCATTTGTCATGTATAATACACCAACCAATCATGATCTGACACATTTCATTGGACAATAATGTGAATTGGAGCAGACATTTTCCGTTCTTATTCATAAATCGGTTGAAAATGACACAGGGCAGACAAGCTTATTTGTAGAGCGATCTGCATCTGCTGTTTGTCTCATTTTATAAATCAAATTAATGCATCGCTGAGAAAATGGATGCTTGTGTATGAAGCACCGTTTACTATTTCATGAAACTATCATAATTAATGAAGCCCAAGTGCCACCTACAGGCTTATTATGTGAAGTGTAGGCTGGCGAAATGGTGACATGAAAGGATTTTATCATATTATCATTTTTGATAATTATGCAGCATTATGAAAGTTTTTTATGCTCATCAAACCTGCATTTATTTTATCAAAAATACAGAAAAACTGTAATATTGTGAAATATTATTACAATTTAAAAGAATGTTTATCTATTTTAATATACTTTAAAATATCATTTATTTCTGTGATCAAAGCTCAGTGCATGATCCTTCAGATATAATATGCTGATTTATTATCAATATTGGAAACAGTTGTGCTGCTTATTTATATATATATATATATATATATATATATATATATATATATATATATATATATGTATATATATATATATATATATATATATTTATTTATTTATTTATTTTTGGAACCTTTTTTGGGGTTCATTGATAAATAAATAAAAAAAAATAAAAAGAACAGCATTTATTCAAAACCTCAAGCTTTTCAATGTATATTGTTACAAAATATATATTTTAAATAAATGCTGTGCTTTTTAAACTTTTTATTAATCAAAGAATCCTGAAAAGAGTATCACAGGTTTCCAATATTGATGATAAATCAGAATTGCATAAAATGTATTTTAAAGTATATTAAAAATTTGATCAAATAAATGCAGGCTTGATGACCATAAATGACTTCTTACAAAAATATAAAATAGTATTCGATCAACACGTCCTCTGAGGTAAATGAGTTTAGAAAGATGTATGTAACCACAGTCGTTAGCTTTGGTTAACTATTGAAGCCTTTTCTCGTCAAAAGGCTCAACGCGACCGCCAACTTTGTTTGCGTGCAGATTAATTTCCGCCTATTAGATAGCCTAGTTAGTTTATCGTTTTATTTTGGTATTGCATCACTCATAGCTCTAACGTTTAAAATAGATTTTAGGAAGATGTATGTAACCACAATCATTAGCTTTGATTAGCTCTTAAAGCCTTGTCTCTTGTCAAAAGGCTCAACGCGACCGCAGACTCTGATGAACACTGCTGGCAGCAGCGGCATCTGTGTCCGTACCATTCTTATCAATGACAGCGTAATCTCGTATCTCCCTGCTCCCGAATCATAAATCTCGTATCTCCGATTAAACATGATTTTGGGGAAATGTTGTCTTAATGTTGGTACACAGGAGTATATGATAGCAATATAAGTTATAATACCAACTTTAACGATACAATGTTTAATAACTCAAAAAATATGCCGTTTTTTTCATTTCCTGAAAAATAATGAAAAATAATGGTTTTGGAGATACGAGGATTCCGCCCGACAGCGACGAAATACAACAGCAAGTCCCGTCAAAAAGGTTGGTGTGATGCCTTCAGATATGACACGACCCTCAAGCGTGATCATCAAGCGCCCAATAGTGACTTGCCCTGTTCCACCTGAAACTTCAAATCATAGCAACATGCATCTCACCTTGCATAAACATCTGTACATTCAAAGAAAAATAGCAATGTAACATGTCTATCAATGAAATGTATACCATGCAGAATCAGGCGTGGACTTGCAGACTAACAGTCTTAGTTTAAAGATGATCTAAAACAAACTTGGTAGCACTTTATTTTACAGTACGTGTACTTCCCTGGTACATACATAGAAAATATCTTGTACCTACAGGCAAATGAGTGGTAACACAAGGTACTTACCTGAGGTGTATGTACATGCCAACAAATAAGAAGCACGGCTGTACTTAACAGTCGTACATGAATGGTAATTAGTTTGTACATACAGACAAGTGTGGGTAAGAACGGTCACTTACAGGTAGTGCCCGTACATGCTAATGTAGTGAGAATTGGTAATTCCCGTGTAATGTTTGTGTAAAATGGTGCACTTTATTTTACAGTCCTATTTCCATATACTTACTATGTAATGTATGTACCTATTAGTTAATGTACAGAATAAGTTATGCGGTACTCAAGTTGGGGGTATAAACATGGACCAAGGTACTTATTGAGTAATTGATGGTAGATGGTACATAGTAAGTATATGGAAATAGAACTGTAAAATAAAGTGCACCATTTTACACAAACATTACACAGGAATTATCAGTTCTTCAAACTTTGTAAGCACTGTTGTGGAGAGCAATTTAACATTAACACACACTTGTTTGAAAGTACTACATATTTACCACGTGTATACCAAGTACAGTATGTGTCTTGTTTGTTACCACATAATAGCACATTTTTCCGTAGGTGCTACATATATACCATGTACATATCATTAGTATTTACAGTAAACTGACAAAACAGTAACGCACTTTGACCAAACTTGTACTTGGAGTTGTACACCCAATTAAAAACATATATAAAAATACTGCATTGTATTGTATTTAACACAGCCCACAATGCATTGCAAACAGTAAAAAAGCGTATTACTACAATACATGAGAGTACTGTTAAAAATTGGCTGTAAATTAACAGCAATTTCTTAAACAGCAAAATATTGCCCAGAATGCATTGTTTTCTACAGAACATTACTGTTTTAATGGAAAACAGTATGTTACTGTCAGATTTTGGCCGTTTTTTTACAACAATTTTTTACAGTGAAGGTATCATACGGTTAATTCCTAAACCTAAGAAAGATCTTACCAACTCAGACAACTGGCGAGTGGCGACCAGTGTTAAATTTGGCAGGCATTTTTGATTTAGTCAGTCTTAATCTTAAAATGAAAATGCTTAATAGTCTTAGTCACTTGAGTCTTTCATAGTTTTAGTCTACAAAAAGTCATTGGATTTTTGTCAACTTTTAGTCATTACTTTTAGTCAAACTGCAGTTACCAACTTTTATTTTGGTAGCTATTTTATATGTAGTATTCAAACTAAATAGTCATCAGTTCTTCTTTCTTTAGACCAAATCAATTACGCTTATGAGAAATTTGAATCAAGGATTGAATTTGGAAAAACTGGAATAAATTTTCATTTTTTGGTAGAGATACAAATTAAACTAATTTTTCAGATACAGTAGGTTTACTTAAGTATACATTTATTTAATATCTTTTGTTGGTTAACATTGATGACACAGATAAAAGGAATGCTGTCCATTTAAGACGGAAGGTATGCATGTACTGACACACATTCAGTTTTCACCCACCTGTTGGCTTTGGGATCCCAGGACTCTCGTCACCGTAGTTTTGGTTATCCCGCAGCTTTACTTTCGGTTCCTGTGGAGCTTCTTCGGCGACGGTGGTCCCAGCAAAGGAAGAAAGGTCATACAAAACGTGGAAAATGAAGAGGACTTATAATTTTTTATATTTAATCAAAAGTCATTCCACGAAACGGGTACGATTTGAGTCCCTCTGACCTTTTTAAGTGTATTTTATCTATTGGGTCACCAAAATTTTTAAAATCTTTGTGTATTAATTGAAATGTCTCCTTTAATAAGGTTTAAAAACATGACATACATTTTATCTATAAATTAGAAATTATCTTGTTTTTTTTCAGTTGACACCACCTATTTTGTCATGTCCCTCATTGCCTTCTATGAAAGTTTACTTGGGATATGAAGAATAAAATTAGAAAAAAGTCCATACATTTTGCTAATCTCATAAATATCTATCTGTGCTTTTTTGCTGGTAATGTTTTTAATGTTTTTTTTCTAAGTAAATTCATGATTATTCAATAAAATCATATTATTTAGTTCCGTACCTCAGTAACCCCTCATTAAAAATAATGAACTGATCCTTGTGTCATCATTAATAGGAAGTGACATCATATAACTCTTCTGAACAACATCGTGAGCAGACATAGGCAAGTTACCACCTTCTTTTATAACATTATTAATATTGTAAAATTGTGATTGTTTTGAGCAACAAAAATAAATAAATAACTAAAAAATAAAAAAAACACATCCCTGTCACACTCAACCCCGTTATTTATTTGATCCTAACGGTGTTGTGAGATTGTGATGGGGTTGTGTTTTTAACACTTTGGTTCTGAAGTTATCCAGTAATTTAAATGAATTATTATATTTGATCAAGAATCTTATACAACATGCATAACACACATGTACATAAGTATTCACAGACTTTGCTCAATAGGTGCTTGAAGCACCTCTGGCAGCAATTACAGCCTCAAGTCTTTTTGAGTATGATGCTACAATCTTGGCACATCTATTTTTGGATGGTTTCTCCCATTCTCCTTTGCAAGACCTCTCAAGCTCCATCAGGTTGGATGGGGAACATCGGTTTTCAGATCTCTCCAGAGTTGTTCAGTCGGGTTCAAGTCTGGGCTCTGGCTGGGCCACTCTAGGACATTCACAGAGTTGTCCCATAGCCACTCCTTTGTTATCTTGGCTGTGTGCTTAGGGTTGTTGTCCTATTGGAAGGTGAACCTTCTGGCCAGTCTGAGATTCTGAATCATTATCATTAATGCTATCTCAATATTTTGTGCACTGAGCTTTACTCTGACGGGTCCCTCAGTCCCTGTCACTGAAAAGCAGCCCACAGCATGAGGCTATTTCCAGCACACTTTACTTTTGGGATGGTACTTTGCAGGTGATGAGCAGAGCTGGTTTCCTTCAAACATGATGCTTGAAATTGAGGTTTATCAGACCAGGAAATCTTGCCTGAGTTAGTCTGAGGGTTCTTTAGGTGCTTTTTTGCAAATGCCAAGTGTTGTTTTCATATGTCTTCATTGAGGAGAGGATTGAGTCTTACCACATTGTCATAAAGCCCAGTTCGGTGGAGTGTTGCAGTGATGATTGTCTTTCTGTAGGTTTCTCCTATCTCCACGTATGATCATGGAGGTGGAGGATGATGATCATGTTCTTGGTCACCAGTCTAACCAAGGCCCTTCTCCATCAGTTGCTCAGTTTGGCCAGGAGGCCAGCTCTAGGAAGAGTCCTGGTCGTTTCAAACTTCTTCCATTAAGGGTAACAGAGACTACATGCTTCTGTGAACCTTCAATGCTGCAGAAATTTTTCTGTACCCTTTCCCAGATCTGTGCCTCGATACAATCCTGTCTCAGAGGTCTACAGACAATTCCTTGGACTTAATGGCTTGGCTTGTGCTCTGACGTGCACTGTTACCTGTGGGACCTTATATAGACAGGTGTTTGCCTTTCTAAATCATGTCCATTTAGCTCAATTTACCACAGGTAGACTCCAATCAAATTGTAGAAACATCTCAAGGATGATCAGTTGGAAACAGGATGCACCTGAGCTCAATTTTGAATGTCATGGCAAAGGCTGTGAATACTTATGTACATGTGATTTTTTTTTATTTTTTAATAAATTAGCAAAGATTACAAACAAACCTCTTTCACATTGTCATATTTTAAACTGTAATTATCTGTATTTTTTACATTACTGTTAGTGTCTAGTGTTAACTGTATGCACCAAGGGTCTGAGAGGTACGCAATTTCAATTCTCTGTATGTATGTGCTGTACATGTGGTGGAATTGACAATAAAGCTGACTTTGACTTTGACTTTGACTTTGACTTATGGGGTATTGTTTTTAGAATTTTGTGGAAAATAATTTAATCCATTTTGGAACAAGGTTGTAACATAACTAAATGTGGAAAAAGTGAAGCGCTGTGAATACTTTCCAGATGCATTGTACAGGGGTGTTGTATGTTGGTGGAAAACCAGAGCCTGTGTGCTTCATGTGCTTCTCCATGTGGAGATCTTGAAAGAGGTGTGGGCCAAATATTGAATGCCACACAAGTTATATGTTTTATTTTGATGACCTATTCAGTCAGTTTATAATCTTCTAATGTATACTATGTTATTGTTGTTTTCCCTGCAGTCGGGTTAATGAAACTCAGTTAAATTGCAATTTATATCTGTTGTCTTGGTCACATAATGAAATACAGTGTTTATAGAAAATCTTACAGTGAATCTGAGTAAAAAACAACTATTTATATGTTAAGCTGTATTTGTCTCTTCAACCCTGTTACCCTAGTCTCAACCCCGTCACACCTACTTTTTATTATTTTTTAAAGTTTATGAAAAAGTAATTTAATGTTTGTATAACTCAGTCTGAAATGTTCTGAGCAATCATAAGAATACTGATTTTAGTTCAAATTCTGAAGTTAACCCACTTCTTTGATCAAAAATTATGAGGTTGCTGTCACAAAAAGTTCAATTTCAGGCTTTAATATAGCAAAAAGTGAGAGATTTTATGCAACTTTTATATTTGCAAATACTGAATTAATGTGAGGGACATCGGATTAATAGGGAAATTTTGATTTCATTACAAATACATTTTATGATCATATTCAGAGAGCTCCCAGTGTTCATAACAGGGTTGAAGATTAATAGTGCCCATATCTTAAAATAATGACCAATAATAATAGGGATTTGATGCCTGAGGTGGGAAAATATGTTTTTCAGGAAGTTAAATATGTCATTAATGCTGTGGGGTGTTCAGAAAAGTAATATTTTATGGTAAAAAATCTAAAAATGTGTAAGTCCAAAGCCTTAATTTGGGGAATTAAGACGCTCATGGTTGGTTCCTGTTGAGCCTAACGGGGTGCTTCCAGCTTATTGGCGTGGCCAACGGCTTTCGCGTCATCAGAACGGAGGAGTAAATGTCAGCAATCTTCGATCACTCGAACAAGATAAGTTCATGAATTTTCCACAAGTTGATAACACCATCTCAGTTAAGATGGCGTTAATAAATGCGAAGTCCATGGTGAATAAAACTTTCATTTTAAATGATTACTATTCATCAAATAATTTGAACTTCCTTTTTGTGACTGAAACTTGGGTTGATGCGTTGGACTTAAGTCCTTTGTCTGAACTTTGTCCTTTTAATTATCTATTTTTGAACCCGTCTAGAACTTCTAGAAGAGGTGAAGGTATTGCAACAATGTACAAAAATCATTTTACATATAGTCAACTGCCGTCCAGGAAATATACTAGCTTTGAAATACAATTATTTAGGGGTGATTCTCTTTCTTCATTGTTATGTGCACTTATTTATAGGCCTCCAAGGTATAATAAGGATTTTATTGATGAATTTTCAGAGTTTTTGTCTGTCACAGTTCCTACTTGTGATAATTTTCTTGTACTTGGTGATTTTAATATACATGTGTGCTGTCCCTCTAAGCCATTGGCTAGTGAGTTTTTGCAGTTGATTGATTCATTTAATTTTACTCGGTTTGTGTCAGGATCTACTCATAGAGCCGGCGGCCATACTCTTGATCTTGTACTGTACTGTCCTTAGGTCTCTCTGTTACTAATGTTGTGGTAAATGATGCTTGCTTTTCTGATTATTTGTTTGTTTGTTTTGATGCTGCATTTTCTTCACTGAATTAATAAGCAATAGGTCTGGCCACTCTACTCGTCTTATAAAAAACTATTGATAAATTTCAGAGGCCTTTTTTGCCTCTTCATTCTGTCATGATTTAGAGTTTTCTTTTCAGAACCTTAGTATGGATGGGTATTTTAATTCTTTTAATTCGGTTTGTACAGAAATTTTAGATGAGATAGCACCCTTAAAATATAGGGAATCAAAAAAAACAATCACAGCCGTGGATGAATGATGAAATTCGTATCTCAAGGAAAATTTGCAGAAGGGCTGAACGACAATGGAAGAAAGATGAACGACAATTGCAAGTATCATTTGATATATTAAGAGAAGCTTTGGCAAATGTTCAGTCTATTGTGAAGGTTGCAAAAGCAAAATATTTTTCAAATATAATTAATAAGAACTCAAACAAGCCTAATGTCTTAATACAATTAATAAAGTGATTTTTCCTGCACCTACTAATTGTCTAGAGCAGGGGTACTCAAGTTCAGAGGCCAAGCGGGCCACATTTAAACTACATACGATGCAAAGGGCCACAAATTACAATTTGCCTCATCAGAATTTAAGACAATATTTGCAGATTTACTGATTTAGAAATACAGTTTATTACTTATCTAAGTCTTGCTTATCCTTGTCCAATTTAAAATAAGACTGAGCATGAATATATATATATATATTCATGCTAAATTTGTTTGATCCTTTAGGTAAAACTATTCAATCTCTTCTTAATAGTAGTTTAATTAATGGAAATTATTGTGGCCAGCCTAAGGCACACCTGTGCAATAATCATGCTGTCTTATCAGCATCTTGATATGCCACACCTGTGAGGTGGATGGAGTATCTCGGCAAAGGAGAAGTCCTCACTAACACAGATTTAGACAGATTTGTGAACAATATTTGAGAGAAATAGGCCTTTTGTGTACATAGAAAAAGTCTTAGATCTTTGAGTTCAGCTCATGAAAAATGGGTGCAAAAACAAAAGTGTTGCGTTTATAATTTTGTTCAGTGTATTTTACTCTTGTGCAAAATAAACAAAAAATAAAAAATAATAATGCAAACAAGTCATTAGACAAAATCACTTAGGCTACATATAAAAATTGCATGTGCCATGGATAAATAAAATGGAATAGCAAAAAGGAAATAATTTTAATCAAATATGTAATAACTCAATCTAACAGTCGAGAGTTTGCTTGCAGAGCAAACTCAACCTGGATATTATCAAGGCCATTTGTGCATATTGAGAGAGTGGGAGAAGACGCTGTAGCATCCACTCAATCCGTCTCACAGAAAGTTTTAAAATGACTGGTCTGCTCAGATAATCTGTTTGGATTCAACCTACATGCTATAGAGCTTTAATGTTCGCAGGAATTTCCCACTTTATAATCGCGAAATCTGCGGAAATGTGTAGAATTACGTATGATGCCCGCAAGTTATCATGAAATCTTGGCGGTGGGTCAAAAAAGTGTGGGGGACAGAATCATCCGTTTGTAACAGTGGGGGGGATGGCTGCTACGCCCCTGACTGACGTCAAAACACAGACAGAATTGGCGTTAGCGCAAGTGCTGCTTGCTGTGAGGCGGGACAGTTATGTTCACGATTTCTGATTTACTAAACGTTTACTGCGTGAGGGTGGCTGTGATTGGATGAAGATTGGTGTCGGTGATCATTCTCAAGTGATCAGCACTGTATCAGTCAGTGATTAGCAGTCAAGAAATGGGACAAGGGAGGTCCCGAATGCGACACATAAATTAAGCCCAATATATGGGACAGTTGGCAACCCTAGTCATGCTGTAAAAATCCACCTGTTACTAAAGATCCATTTACAGTTTGTTCCATACGTTTACGTTGTTGATCTTAAAGTGGACCTATTATGCTTATTTACAGGTTTATGATTTTGTTAAGGGATCTACTAAAACAGATTTACATGGTTTAATGTAAATAAAAAACAAACAAACATATAATTTGCGTTGTTCATCACCCTAGAAACCAGGCATTTGAAAAGCCCCATCTGCTCTGATTCTGACTCTGTTGTGATTGGTCAGCTGCTTAGCGCTTGTGTCTGACATGTAATGCCCCTTACCATAACTGGCAAGTATCAGGTCTATAAACACTTCTGTAACCACTTAACTATAGCGTCAGAGTCCAGAAATGAGAGTCAAGAAGAACAAATTGGGAAAATTGTTTCACATGTGGTAATTATTTTATAACTCTAACAGATTTAGAACTGTGTCATTTCTCATCACTGTAAAAACTGTCAACATTCCAAACTGACCTGCATCAAACTACATGGTACAGAAAGTAGTCATTAGCAAAACGGTGAGAACACAACAAAATGTTGCGATTGTATTTCTGAAGAATAGTTTTAAAAAAATTAATTTTAACCAGTGATTCTTCAGTTCCTCTTTTATTTGGATGTTCATGTTTTGATGTTTTCCCTCCCAGTTAAGAAAACAGATTTTTCTCACGATAGTGGCCTCTTAAAGATTAAAATTAAAGATTTGATAAAGTAATCAAATAAGTTCCTCATAACTTATCGTTGGTTGCATTACAATGATTTTCTAATTAAGGAATATGATCAAGATTGCACAGGTGGATGTGTTTGGGGAATCTGGCTGGTAAAATATAATGTTTAACTCTGAAATAAGATCTTCTCTAGACTGGAATACACTACACGACTTAAATTCTGAACAGATTTAAAAAAGCTGGGCATCATACACTAAATGACTGAGGATCATACACTACTAGACTTTGGTGTAAATCCAATCATAATTCATGCTGACATTTTAATAAGAATCAAATGCATTGAGAATGAAAACCAATCTGTTTGTTCCTCAGTATCTTATTGTTTGAGACTGAAAACTTCTTCAATCGTGAAGTCTTCAGTCTCCTCTTTAATAAACGCCATTTTTCTGTGTGTTTGGAAACTCTGTCATGATCAAGATGAGAATAATTAACAAAGAAAAACAAATGCAAACTAAATCTTCTGTGTGCGTCTCAATCAGAGTGATGACTAAAACAAGCAAACAGCCTCAAAACTAGCACTACAATTTAAAGAACTTTATATAAAAATATAAAATTTATATAAAAAAATTCCATTCATTTCAATATTATTTATATTTATTTCATGACAATATACTCCGTTTTCATCAAAAACATTAGAGCTTTTTTTGTAATTGTAAAACTTGTTAGACGTGTTTGTTTTGACAAGCAGGCGTCGAGCGATTAGAAACACAGCTTCATTTAGTGGCAAGATGGTTTCAGTTTCGTTTTTAAAAATCTCTGTTTCTCCAACACTACTCACCAGTGACCAGATTCATGTTTACTAAACTAATTCACGATATTTAGGGAGCGAAATGAGACGCGACTTTACTGTTAACTTACTCGTCTGTGGATGCGCTTCACTTACACAAGACAACATCTTGTAATGTCAGTGGGGCGTAAAATGATGACTGCATTTTCATTTTTGGGTGACCTATCCCTTCAACTAAGGTTTTAAATATGACTAGTACATTTCTCCAATGTGGTATTAGTAGTTACTAAAGGAAGTTTACTAAAGTACCTCAATATTCCTTTTACTAATTACTTTTTCATAGCTCTAAACAATTTTTCTTTTCCTTCTTTCCCTAAATCAGAGCAGACCCCTGTACTGTAGGATAAAGCTGAATGTGCCAGAGCTGGACAGATTTTTAATGATGGTGACACACGGCTTGATTTTGGGCTGAGCAGGGAGGCCCTGACAGTGCTGCTGGATCTTCTGAGAAGTGAACGGCAACATGGATGGAGTGCCACAATCCAGACCCTGGTGTTTCTTTTCTGGCTGGCGTGTGGTACATCATACAGAGTGGTCTCCAGAGTGTTTGACCTCGTTCCAGTGTCCAGCGCATTGTCCTCTGAGTCGATGAGGAGTAATTCACCTCCCGAAGACCCCAGAACACATGGAGGCAGGGCAGGGCTGGGCTTAAAATTGATGTTGTTTTTCTGATGTTAAACCTAAGTTATGTTGTAAATAGTTGTAAAAAGTACTTTCAGTAATGGATAGAACAATTTGTTTTAATGTGCACAAAATTTATTTACAGGACAAAAAATAAATAAATGTATAGAACAATGTTTTGTGAAAAAAATAAGCTGCATTTAAAAAAAATTAACAATGTACATAATTACTGCTTTTATTTACACATGTGAATATGCAAAACCAAAATACAAAATGTACAGAAAGTACTCAGGCTTATTTACAAATAAATTACGCTGCAAAAATGAATAATGTATACAACTTCTTCATTTCATTTTGAACTTACATCACAAATATAAACTACAGAAATTAGGTTGTTTCATTGACAATGTGACATTAAAAAAAGATATTGAAAAACTGTAATGTACGGTACCCATTCTCCCACAGTTTTCTCTTGCCTAATTGAGAATGGCTAATAAATAATGTATTAGTTAAGCATTCTCTCAAGAAGAGAAATCAGTCTCTCCCTGCTCTCCTCTTCTCTCCTCTCTCTCTCTCTCTGGAGTTTGATATCCTCCCTGTGCAGCTCCACCAGCTTCCACTCACCTCCTCACCTGTCCCAGGACACTCAACCCCTCACCTGTCCCAGGACACTCACCCCCTCACCTGTCCCAGGACACTCAACCCCTCACCTGTCCCAGGACACTCACCCCCTCACCTGTCCCAGGACACTCAACCCCTCACCTGTCCCAGGACACTCACCCCCTCACCTGTCCCAGGACACTCAACCCCTCACCTGTCCCAGGACACTCACCCCCTCACCTGTCCCAGGACACTCACCCCCTCACCTGTCCCAGGACACTCAACCCCTCACCTGTCCCAGGACACTCACCCCCTCACCTGTCCCAGGACAGTTGCAATCCTAAGGCAGAGCAAATAAACCATGGCTCTTAACAACAACAGCACAATGAATTTCAGCAAAAATCTGTCTATTAACTTGATTACTTTGTATTTTTTCAGTCTTTCCCCAGCAGGCTCATTTTCTCCAGAATAGTCCTAAAACAAGAGAAAATGGAAACACTTGTGAAAAATATAAAGACATTTTTGCAATCGTAACATTAGAAAATATGACACAGCAGGACATGCATACAAAATACTGAAGTGCTCAAATTTGGTTAAAACATTTGTAGACATATCTTGCATGACAGCACTACAAAAACACAACAAAGGGATAGACTATTGGCTTATATACTGGTTGTCTTATTGTTTGTGGGCTTTGTGTAAAAAAAAAAAAAAAAAACCTGGCTTTTAACACTTTCGCTAGGTAACTTATTTGAGTAAATGAAAATCGGACGCAATCGTGACGCAATCGGCCTTGGAATGCGTCTTTGGAGGGCGCATACTGAATTGGGACAGCTTACGTCGTTACGCTGTGACACTATTGCACTTCAAATGCGCACTCGACATTAGGAAAGCCTTCGTCACGCCGTTGTGACGCATTCGCACTTTGAAGTGCATACGCTTAGCTTTGGGACACAGCTTTCATATGGCAAGCCGTTTTAGCATTTAAAATATTTTTTTGACTATCCATAAATATAATTTTGGATAGTCACAATTGTAATTCCAGATATCTATATTGCAATTATGACTAGTCATAATACACATTCCAGATATCTACAATGCAATTACGACTAGTCATAATCTTCCATTGACTTCCATTGAAAAATATTTCCAGATATCTTCAAATGAGTTTTGACTAGTCGTAATTCCAATTCAAGATATCTTCAAATGAGTTTTGACTAGTCGTAATTCCAATTCAAGATATCTTCAAATGAGTTTTGACTAGTCGTAATCCCAATTCGAGATATCTTTAAATATGATTCGACTAGTCAAAATACAATTAGAGATATCTCTAATTCAAAATTTTTAAAGATATCCGAAATACATTTGAAGATATCTGCAATTCATTTATGACTAGTCAAATTACAATTGTAGATATCTTGAATTGGAATTTTGACTAGGCAAATCATATTTAAAGATATCTTCAATTGGAATTACGACTAGTCGAAACCCATTTAAAGATATCTGCAATTCAATTACGGATATCTCAATCAGATTTGTGACTAGGAAGAACTTATTTGGAGATATCTGCATTAAGCTTTGTGACTAGGCGAAATTGCAATGCAGATATCTGCAATTAACAATCTGACTAGTCAAAATTCCTTTAGAGATATCTACAATGTGCATGCAAATACACCTTTGTTGAGCCCCACCTTAAACATTTTATTTAACCAATCGTAGCTTGGAAACTGTTGTCATCTGCTGTTTTGTCTAAGAGTTGTATAATAAAGGTCCTGCGTCTCTGGGTGATTTTAAAGTATTTTATACAGAAGTAATTGAAAAGTATGGAAATAAAAATGTTGCTAGAGCATGTGTAAAAGTGGTAGGTTATACAGAGAGGACTTAAATAGGCTTTTGTCCTGTTTTATATGGTAATGTTGAGACGTGTGTGCTGTGGATTCAATTTTGTTAGCCTTTCCAAACGAACACATGTATAAGCCTCGTGTCAGCCGCCGCAACATTTGATATAATGTTAAAAGAATCGGAGTGTCTATGTACACTAAGTGCAAATAGTTCGCCTTGTTGGCAGAGACTATTTACACTATCCACTCACCAACGTGTGCTTGGGATTGTCAACACTGCAAAACGACGATAAATCGGCATTGGTGGTTAGTAGAGTAGCAGTTACAATACTTGCTTTTTGACGCGATCGACCCGAGTTCGCGACTGCCTTTTGCCGGACATTTTTTCTCCCTTTTCAAATCTCATATCATTTCGGAAAGGTATTGCTTTTCAATAAAAAATTAAGGAAATAATTCAAAAGTTGAAAAGAAATATTGGGTAGGGTTAGGGTAGGTGTAGGGAGGGCTTTATTGTCCTAATACGGTGGCATCCATTTAAAAATTTGAATTCAAATTATAAATCACACTCAATACGTTATTATTGCCTACTGTTTTATAATGTACTACAATACTGAGGTGCAGATAATTGCCGCTATTTCAAATAAGTAGTAGAAATAGTAGAAAATCTTGCTATTTTAACATAGTGTATATAGCATCTATCACTAAGAAAATATTCTATTTGCACTTAGTGTAGAATCTAATTGCCATTTACACTTAGTGCAAATAGCCGCTGCCTAAAAGAATACATTGGCACTCATCACTGAACACAGCAGAATATCATCATCATCATAGATGTCTTGCTATAATACAATACAATACTCCCACCTTGTGGGCTATTTCCTATGGAAGCTCGTTTCCGCCACTAAATAAAGAAATAAGAATAATAAAAATAAATAAATAGCAACTTTTTAACCTCACAATTCTGACTTTTTTCTCAGAATTGTGAGATATAGCTCAACACAATGTAACTTACATAAAGTAAGAATTGTGAGTTATAAAGTTATTTATCTATGTTATTTTGACTAGTCATAACATACATTCAAGATATTTGATCTTTTATATATATATATATATATATATATATATATATATATATATATATATATGTATGTATGTACGTATATATGTATTTGATATTATATTTAATTTGTAAGTCGCTTTGGATAAAAGCGTCTGCTAAATGACTAAATGTAAATGTAAATGTAAATGTAAGATATGGGCCATTCCACCGAAAGGGTACCATTTGCTTCCAAAACTCTTAAAAAAAAATGTCATTTTCTATCTTTTTTTAAAGACTGAATCTAGTAATACACATATTTAACTATTCAAAATCTGTATTGGTCCATCTCAGGTAACTTTATTTAATTTTTTACACAATTTTTAAGTGGAAGACGGATGCATTTTTCTCAGTCCTGTTACCAAAACTCTAATGTGTCTTTAAAAGCATGTTTAAAATTATGTCAACAAATTCCTTCATTTCCCCCTCAGGCAGGTGTTTATTTTAAACAAATTGCTGGTTTCAGGATCAAAAAATATTATTTTGTCATAAAAAATTCACTATTTATCTACACAAGGTGTATTTTTCTAAAGTACACAAACCCATTTTTTTTTTCATTTTAAAGGCGACTCAAAGCTCAAGCTTATAAATTTTCTATGATGCAATTTATTAAACTATGGGATAAATTATGGACCAAACCTAATTTAAAAAAAAGTCCTTTAACTTTATTTTTTAAAGAAAAAAGTACTTAGTAACAGGAATGAAACTGGTTAGAGAAATGAGTATCCATTATATTAGTATACAGGTTTGACTAGACATGTGAGGTATTAATGCCCGCATTGATATAGTGAAAGTGTTGAACATTGACTAGTGAGCTGACCTCACTGCTAAAAAAAGGCCAAATCATGTTTCTATTTAAATCTAGTGGTCTACAGAGGTTTTTGTTAGGGTTATGTTTAGGGGTAGAGGATGGGTTATAAGATAAGATTTAAGTAACAAAAAATAATAATAATAATAAATATTAAATAATAAATTAAAATTGATATAAAATATAATAAACTTAAATAATATCTTTTCAGTTTTTCTCTGGATATTGTTTTCTTATAGCGCAGCTCACACTCAAACGCCATTCCATATATATGAGTCTAATACGTAATTGCCACAGGACAGAAATCATACATTTTCTGTCATACTTGCAGGAAAGTAATATAAAACAGCAATGCAGGAACAACCATAAGTTTTCTATGGGCAAAAGCATTGTCTCAGTATGGATAGAAGGCCAAAACTTTGAGAAAAAATGGTAAGGCTAGATTAATATTGATGTAGCCTAACATTTACATTTATAAATCTGATGACACTACTCACTCCTGTTACTTTTACTCAGTTACTATATATAAGTATAGGATATATGAGTGTATGAGTAACAGGACTGAAAGTAACCGGATTGAGATTTTAGGATAAAATTAGCAAATACCTATAATCTAGCGACATGGAGTACTGTACATGCTAATATTATAAAAATACTCAGCAAATTATAGTGATTCACCAAAGATTTGTATTTTTTAAATAAACAAGTAACATCTAAGAAATAATTTAGGAAACAAGACAGTATATTTATAATGACGCACCCAGCCACCGTTACGATATCATCAAATATACAGAAAAGAAAATAAGACCACATGCTTTCGATCATTTCATTGCCTTCAGAAGATCCAGATGTTGCAATATTATGTTGAAAATGTGAAAACCTGGGGACACGACTGAAATGTGTATTTTATCCAAAATAGTGTAAATTTATTTTGAAATAAATGTATTTAAAGCACAGATGGGATATGGAGGTACACAAATATGCAAAATAAAAATAAATTCTGAAGGATTTTAAACATTATATTTAATGTTAAAATGTAGCGTTAGACATTGGGGACATGTACAAATGCCATATTTTCAGTGTTTTAGGTCGTTTTTAATAATTTTTTAAATTTTATATTTTAAATTTGCAGTTAGATTAATGTGCAGGACACATTGCTTAATAATAAAATGTATTTTATAGTTATTTTTTATGCATGTTTGTACCTATAATGTCCTGGGGACAGAAATGGCACCCATTCGATGGAATGGCCCATATACATTCGCCTTTGTTAAGCCCCGCCTTTTGTTTCTTGCCAACCAATACTGATAGGCCTATGTCATTTCAATCAAAACACACCGGTCTTCAGGAGCGCGCAAAAAAAGAAGTCTGACGACGCTCAGACTCTAGATTCATCTTTTCAGGTAAGAAAATTACTGTAAAAATTTTTATTAATACTTGGATTATAAGATTATTATTTGCTAACGCAAATCACGGGCTTGTTTTGCGTTAATGTCAATGAACTCACAGGTTGTCTGAGAAGTAGGCCTACGTTACCTATATTTGTCAGAATGCTGGCTTTTTGTTTTGCTGGTGGATTAATTCATTATTATTATGACAATTTTAAGTTTGTCATCATTGCTGTTGTAAGAATAATGTAGTTATAAGATCAAATTAATATATCAGGAAGCGATGGTTTTCTAATGTAATTGTAGGTTATGAATTAATTATATTTCCATTTTTTTTTTCAAGTACATTGCCGTTACAGTTGTCATTGGCTTCCATTCTTTTCATTAGGCAATTTTATTTCATCAAAAGTAATTAGAAATGTCTTTAAAGGTTCTAAGTGCAAGTAGCAACGTAAATGAGATATTTCATATATTTATGATGAGTACAATTCTCTTGTTAAAAACGCTAACGTATCTTGTTTGGCTGCATCGCCCTGTTTGCTTTCACGGTTATGTATATTATTTTTATTTCTCTTTAGTTATGAAATTGTGGCATTGTTGCGAGCAGATAAACCACAGAAAAGATCCTGGCATTCCTAAAGATCAACTGTTCTTTAAATCAACGAGATCCCTTTAACCAAACAGTACTGAGTAAAAAAAATAGTTAAGGGCTCAAATACCTGTCGTTTATGGTAAATTTGTTAACACCAGGAATCATCAATTGTTTCCAGAGGTATGTATGAAAACCTATTTTAGGGAGACTAACCTATAGTCATTTAGTCCAGTCTATATTTTGCTTAAGAATAATTAATTAAACCTATAACAACTCTTTAGATTTATAAAATTCTGCTCATATATATCCAACAAATCTATGTGATTTTAGTTTTTTTTTCTTTTCATTTTTAGTCTCTTTAATTGTTCTGTGAACAGGTTTCTGCATCTTTTGGTGTATTATATGTTTTGCACACAAAACAAAACTATCCTGCATAATTAGTAGTTTTATTGTTACTTTATTTAACGGACTGCCTAGAATAATATCTGTTGTTAGACTGAAATACATGATGGGAAGTTTTATACATTTTTTGTCCTATACTGTTATTTTGTTAAGTTTTCTAACACATGTAATGTTTCTCTCAGTTTTCTTTCAGCCAACAAGACAGCTTACCATGTCATCAGAGCAAGAACCTCCATCAGCAATGTTTGACAGAATTTTCAATACAATTTCAAGAGCCAGACGAGAGCTTTCAAATAACAATAATCATGACCTACTTTCTTCAACTAGATGCCTTTTCCGGCGTCAGGCGCATCAATCTCGCAGTAAGTTGGGGTGTGCTATGTTAGTATTAGCATGATTAACAGTGACTACGATATTAGTTAACTATCAGTGCTCATGATTATAGTTAACTGTGTACTTCTGTGTGTATGCCAGGAACACCGGGGAGGCAGGAAAATGCTATCTGGCAGACCCAACTTTTCCTCCTTCCTGGCCCAGATATTGAGGTTTTACCTTCTACAACAGAGCTTGAACGGTTTGCGAACTTGGGTTTAGGTAAATGTAGAATTAATACATAAGGATGACAAAGAAGCAGGAAATGTTTTTGTTGTTAAACAAACTTGATAGTGATCTGCATTTTACATAACCTCAGTTATTGCATACAGTGTATGATCAATTGATGGGCTCTGTTTTTTTGGTTGTTTTGTTTTGTTTTATGTTGTTAATATGTACATTTGATTTTGTAGGTCGACCAGTGCAGGAAACATCTGGGACAGGAACCCAAAGATCAAAAATTCCCCTAAATTGGACTCTGTCTGAATTAAATAACTTTGTCTGCCAGTGCTACCCAAATGTGAGTTTGAACTTGATAGGTTTCCATTTGGCAAGAGCAGGCAAAGGACGCAAGATCAAGAAAGTTCTTGTAAATTCTATGAGGGATTTAAAAAAAGCAGTTGGCAAAAGCAGGCTCTATGTTGTCCCACGAGCTGAAGTTTTGCAGGTATGACTTATAATACTTAAAATAAAGGCACAATATTCAAATGAAAGAGCCATTTCTTTATGATATGACAAGTAGAATTGGCTTTTAAAGTAACTTTAATGTAAATTTAAAAGGTTAAATTTTAGTTCACATTCTTTGCTTTTAATTAAATCTTACTGTGATGTTTCTGCACAACGCACATGTTTATGTTAGGTGACAATACAAATAACTTTATATGACAGAACAAATAAATGTAAAGTGCAGTGAGCCAACGTATTCTTTGTTATTGTTATACACTGAGTTTGAGAGATTTTGTCTACTCCCAGGTAATGACACCATCCCCTGCCATGTCCCAGAACTCACACCAACTATCGTACTCTGCTGCAGCACTAGATGAAACCTCACTGGATGCAGAGACGGCAGAATCTGTAAATTTGGATGTGAGTGAAGTTAGTTTAGATGTTGTGGAGAAGTATTTAAGTTGTGTCAGTGGTTGGAACCAGTAATGATTTGTGACTTGTGGTTTACTTTATTCCCTTTAGGAATGGCGAGCAGTACGTTCCCAGCAAGACTAAGAATATAATGCTTCCTTGTTGGCAGACCAAGAAAAGGTAATTAAAAAAAAAATCCTTCTATGCTTTCCAAGTTTTGATTTGGCGAAAAACTAAAATGTGTCTTAAAAATATGTTGGTATTTACAGGACAGGAGGAGGCACTGCTATGGTGTTTTGGAAGAAAGGCGGACAAAAGTTAGTGCTGCCGCTTTTTTTTTTTTTTATTATTATTTATTTTAAAGTGTTTTTCCAGTGTGAATTCATTATCTTTTTTTTTTTTTTTTTTTTTTTAGGCCATAGAGGAAAGACATCAGCGAATGGCCACCTGTGTGGAACCCCTAGATGGAGAGGTTTTGAAATTCAAATATCCAGATGGATATGTAAACAAGAGGAAATTCATCATGTCTGAGCCAATTCAGGTAAGAAGTTCTGTGTGAAGGAGAATCAAGGGTTTTGTCATTGGTTTATTTAGTCTGTGTTCCTTATTTTCCTTGTTTTAACTGACAGTTGCCATCTTGGTTCTTGTATTTTCAGGTCCTGTTTGATTTTATTGGACAAGATGAAATGGCCAGTGAAGTTTTTAAAGTCAGGGAAGCTGCATCTTCAAAAGATGTTGAGAGCACTTCTGCTGGGTCAATTGCAGATCACGGCATAAAACCATCCTCTACTTTGTATGTCCTTTGGATGTCAGCTTTGGATAATCTGGTAAGTTAACATAGCATTTTTACTTGAACGAGGTCGTTTTCTTCATGATTTTTATTTGGCCATATATGCAGTGTTTGAGTTTTTGCCCTGACAGCATCGTTTACTGGTTAGAAATTTAAAGGATTGATTAAATGTTATTATTAATAGGTTTGGGTATAGGGTTATTTCTGCTCAGCAAACTATTGTCTTTTGATGGAATTTAAATTGTGCATCGCTTCTGTGTTATCTGGCTGGTAATGGCACCAATGATCACAGGTCAGGGAAACCTTGATACTGCTCCATTGGGCGCTTGAAGAATTAGAACTTAAACACACTTGTCAGACACGTGCTTAATTGAGAACTGATAACATGGGTCATATTGAAATAATAACACAAATATATAAATTGTTTTGCCAGTAATGTCACGTATGAAGTTCAGAATGACAGGTGGTTGAGCATTATTGGGGTTTGTTTATACATGTTATTGCCTGCCTGTTTTTTGTCAACAGCTGGACAGTTTTTTAAAATGAGAATCATTTGAAATTGCGAAATTGATATTTGTAACCTAGCCTAAATTAAGGTTTTTTTTTGTTTGTTTTTTTTTCATTGTTGTATTTCATTGTTGTTTTTGTCCTTTTCATTTCAGGATATACATTGTGACCCGGTAAACTTTACCCAGCCTTCAGAAGCTCCGCCCTTTGCTCAGTCTTCAATGGCTCTGTCCTCAGTCCAGTCTCCACCTTCTGTCCACACTCTATTGGCTCCACCCTCTGCCCACCCTCTAGTGGCTCCGCCCTCTGCCTACCCTCTAGTGGCTCCGCCCTCTGCCTACCCTCTAGTGGCTCCGCCCTCTGCCTACCCTCTAGTGTTTTCACCCTCTGTCCACACTCTAATGGCTCCACCCTCTGTCCACACTCTAGTGGCTCTGCCCTCTGCCCAGCCTCCCGTTGTTCCTGCATCTGCCCACCCTCTAGTGGCTCCGCCCTCTGCCTACCCTCTAGTGGCTCCACCCTCTAGTGGCTCCACCCTCTGCCCAGCCTCCTGTTGTTCCTCCCTTTGCCCAGACTCTAGTTGCTCTAGCCTCTGACCAGGAATCAGACATTTTCCTTGAAGGCCAGTCACCACTTAGTCCTCTATCTCCCCAGCCATCACTCATTGATCTTACAGATCAAGAGAGGTCTGTTTCCCCTACTCTTTCCCTCCAGGATTTCCCTCTTCACTATGTGGCACCTATAGATGAGTATGTTCCTATAAGTCACTAGTAATTATTAAAACATATTTTATGCATTTTTTGTATGCAAAGGACTTCAGTTGCATCCACACATACAGCAACTTTGTCGCTAGTCTCTGTACTGAAATGAACCAGATGAACGACGTGAGTTAGTCAATTACTATTTTTGTTCTTTTATCTCTAATCATTTTAATGTGTTAACATTAACTACAGCAGTTCTAAACTGTTCTTTGCATCATATATTTAGCAAGAACTATTAATGTATGAATCGAACTCACAGAGGCCATTCACACAAAATGCATAAAAAACAAGTCACAGGCAATGGAATCAACACATTAATAATTTCAATACAACTTTTTACAATTTAAAAAGAGGTAAGAGATGAGCACCCCAATTCAAGATGCCTGTCTAGTTACTTTTTACAAAGAAAAAAATGTTAGAATGCAGTACAGTAGAACACAAAGAGTATGACTGCCTTCAGTGCACATTCCATACATCCTTTTAATATATTCATGTTTGCGCTTTACAGACAACTCATAGAACAGTAGAATTGCAAATTCTTGTGCATGCACTTAAGATGCGTTACATGAGAGCTATAATGACAGTCTTCACTCCTATTGGTTAAACCTTTCTCAAATTTGTTGCATAGCTGTACATGCCTACATCCTGTAGGCAGTGGTTGATGTCACTTATGTCTCCAAAGCCACCAGCAAATGCTTTGTCCTTGGAAGTCTCTGCATGTCTGAACGGGTCTTTATGCAACTAGCAATCCCGGGTGAAAAACAAGTGCACTTCCATAATGTACTTAAAGTGCTCTATTTCTGCACAGTAATTTTGTACTTAATATACTAAAAATGATTGTTTAGTACTTCTTAAGATCATCTAAGTGTACTCAACTGTGCTATTTTGAGACACCATGAATATGAATTAAAATGTACTTTTGACATACTATCTCTGTATTTAAAAAATGTATTTAGTTACCACTTGTATTACACTTGAGTGTACTAGTGTATGAAAGATGGGTTCAAGTGTGCTACAAGTGGTAACTAAATACATTTTTTTTTAAATATATAGTATGTTAAAAGTGCATTTTAGTTCATATTCATGGTCTCTCAAAATAGCACAGTTGAGTACACTTAGATGATCTTAAGAAGTACTAAACAATCATTTTTAGTATATTAAGTACAAAATTAGTGCACGGAAATAGAGCACTTTAAGTATATTATGGAAGTGTACTTGTTTTTCACCTGGGATATTTGAAAACATACAAAAATGTTCAGCATTTGACTGAAACCTGTCCAATCTTTATCTCTTGCAGGGTTGACCTAAAAACCATTCTAAAAAAACTGCTAAGTAAAGTTGATGGAAACCTCTGCCCAACAGCAAACCAAATCAACATATGCAGAGAAAACATACTGCAGTGCAGTCTGCAAGCATTCAAGCTGCGAAGATTTAACCCAGAAGCAAAACTGGATATAGTTTTTGTTGATGCTGAGCAGAAAGGTGAAGGGGCAGTGGATGAAGGTGGCCCGTCAAGAGAATACATGCGGCTGTTGATGCGAGCCATCCATCAGTCAAAGATTTTCCAGGGCCAAGAGAAAGATCGGAGTTTGGCTCTTGACACTCAAGGTCAGTACTCCTGCCAAAACAAAGCAAAACAAAGCACTTTTGTGTCAAGCTATGTTGTAATGCTAAATATAATGGCAGTATTGTGTGTGTGTTATGACTGGCTGTGAGATGCTTGATGTGAGATACACGAATCAGAGAGCTTCCTAATTTTGCATCATGAAAGCACTGCAAGTTAGAGTTTGCAAGTGCACTTTAAAGGATAGTTCTCTTAAAAAAATAAATAAATAAAAATCACTCACCATTTACTCATTCATTTAGCAGATGCTGGAACACCCTCAGGTTGTTCAAAATCAGTTTTTTCTATGGAGTTTCTACTGTTGAACACAATAGATATTTTGAAAAATATTGGTAACTGTTACCCATTTCATTTACAGCCATGTAGGAAAAAACTTTTTAAATGAATCTAGTGAGTCAATGATTCAATTACCCGTTCATAAAGACAGTTTTATATTTAAAACACTATTCTAAACATGAATTTATTAATTTTATTGCACTCATGCCACCTCTGAGCCTCATTAAATGTCTGTAAATATACCTACATGCCACTTTTGTGCTCTTCTATGCCACCTCTGTGGTGCAAATGAGTTTTGTTAATACTTATTGTTTTTGATCAGTAAACTAACTTATTCTTTTCTTTTTTTTATTATAAATTTAGAAAAAAAAGCTTATAAATATACACTTTTGAATTTGACTTAAGATGACATACTTTGAATAAAGATACATTAAAAAGTTACAAAAATGCCCCTTGTAAATCTCTTTAGGTAGTTAAATTATTACCTCTTAAATGATTAACTGATTATTGATCGGAAGGTGCTCCTGAATTTTGTTTCTGTGCTCCACAAGTGCTCCTAAAAATAAAAGTAAGCGTAGAGCCCTGCATAAATTTCTCTCTCTTAATCACTCGTTTGGATTTGTAAAGGTCTATGATTTCAGGATTGTGTGCATCACTGTGTTACATTAGAAATAAATGGATGACAGTTTTTTTTTTTTTTTTTTTACCTGTCCGCTTATGATCCAATGCTAAACATTAAGCCTGTGATGATTGGGGGAATTTTTTAAACTTTTGAAAACATGAATAATTGTTCTATAGGAATTTCTGATATGAAGGTTTCTTCTTTGTTTTAGCTTTGCAGACTAGGTTATACACACTAATTGGGAAGATGATTGCTGTCTGTGCTGTCCATGGAGGAGTTGGCCCACATTTCTTCTCTGAAAGGCTTTTTCAGCAGATCTGTGGTATGCCAACATCCCCTGCCTCAGTGGATGAAGTTGGAGATCATACATTGAGGGAGCAACTAATCAAGGTGAGGAGATGCTTAAGAACTGAAATTGTAAGTTAACCAAAAAATACTTGTTTTAAATTTCCTTTTTGGAACTGTTTAGATACAGGAAGCAACAACTGTTCTGGAGGCAAATTGTGCCATTTCAGAGGCAGCAGACAGTTTAAGTATCATTGGTGCTTTGAGATATGTATCAAGCCTGACAGAAAAGAACTCTCTTGTCCAGTCGGCTGCAGAGTTCTTTGTGAATGGAAGACTGCAAGCTGCCTTGCAACAGTAAGTGCCTTTCCTTTCCTGACGATATATATCAGCATATATCATTAGCTTGAATCTTATTTTGAATGCTATGCTTGTTACACAGGTTTTCAGAAGGATTGCAAACTCTTGGTTTACTGGATGAGATGCAGAAAAATTCTGCATTGTTTTATGACATGTTCGTCAGTGATGAGAAGCCCCTGCAGGCAAAGGACCTCTGCAGTCTTTTTAATGTAAACTTCTCCCCACAAGGCAGCAACAGGAGGGCTAAAGAAAACCAGACCATATGCCATTGGAGAGACTGGTTGATAGATGTTGAAGGTATGTCATGATTTGACGTAATGCTACAGGTACACAATGGTTTTTGGTAGCTTTAGGTAACTTTTTTTTTTTTTTTTTTTTTTTTTTAGTTCAAATTAATGTAATGAGCAAGTACATCATGAATCCATCTTCAAAACTGCATGTGTCTTATCCTGAATCACTACGACTATAGTAAGTGTTTATATTCAGACTGTTTTGATCCAAGTGGGATGCCAACCTTTGTGGCGTAAGCCTGCATGACTTGTTATACATAAACAGAGAGAAATAACTCTCGCTACAGTGTTATTGCACAAGACACATGCAGTTTTATTAATCGCTAGCGTGCCAAAGTTATATAGTGTACCTTTTAAGCCTCTGATAATGATAGTTTTTTATTTTATTTGTTGGTGGTCCTCTGAAAAGGGAAGATTGAAAAAATCAAAAATCTTAAAAATCAATTACAGATTTAGAAAAAACAAGCGTACATTTTGAAAAATTCTTATTTGTGGTGATTTTAACCATTGTGCAGAACAAACACCTTGAATTTTTCTAGGATCTAGAGATGTTGCAGTTACTTGTTTTCATAACTATAGACAGGCTATCTAGCTCTATTTAGATAACAAATGTGAACTAATTGCACTTACCACACATTCTTTATGAAATTAGAGTATTTTCTCTACATGTGTTTTGCAGAAGGAGAATGTACTGCAGTCACTCTGGAGATGATCATGGAGTTTGCCACTGGAGCCTCCACAGTGCCACCGCTGGGTTTCCCCCACCACCCACAAATAGAGTTCCTCCATCAAGATGGGAAAATTTTTCCAGAGGCCAATACTTGCCTCATTGTACTTCGCCTGCCAATACACACAGAGTATGAAATGTTCAAAAAACACATGACTGAAGGAATTGTGCAGAGCCCAGGTTTTGGTTTTACCTGAACTAGTTTTAATCTAGACTAGAACAGTTAAGAAAAAAAAGATAAATTGGTCATGATCTACACAGACATAATGGGTATCTCATGTTTCTTAAAACTGTTTTAATGTTAGCTTTTCATATAAAGTACATAAATTAACTTTAGGTGCAGTTACAGCAGAGTAGACCTTATTGTTCCCTTTAAGAAGCACCTTCACATCGAATACATGTTTGAGCTGTGCATTCGTTCCAAAAGAAAACTCATTGTTTTTCATTATGCATGTGTGTTTACGGTTACATTACTCAAATTTTTACAGTGCAAGTCTTGTTTCATTTAAACTTTGTTCAGTGTCGTTGACTACTCAAAGTATGAAATGTTCAAGAAACACATGACTGAAGGAATTGTGTGGCGCCCAGGTTTTGGTGTTGCCTGAACTAGTTTTAATCTAGACTAGAACACTTAAGACAAAAAAAGAGAAATTAGTCATGATTTACACAGACGAATTGGAAATCTCATCTTTCTTCAAACTGTTTTAATGTTAGATTTTAATATAAAGTACATAACATAACTTTAGATACACTTACCTAGACCTTGTTATTCCCTTTAAGAAGCACTGTTACGTCAAATAGCTACATGTTTGAGATGTGCATCCGTTCCAAAAGAAAACTCATTTTTCATTATACATATGTGTTTGAGGAAAAACTGCTGCATTACTCAAATTTTGTTTGTTCAGGTCTTCAATTTTGTCCACTTGTTTTTCATTTGAACTTTGTTCAATGTATGCAACTACTGAAAGCATAAACTTAATGTTCAACAGACTGTTGCCATGTTACAGTTAAAATCACATTAAAATGTTACAAAAGAAAAGTCTGTAACACTAATTTGCCAAAACATTAGCAATTTCTGCACAACACACCTGAAACTTCATCTTTAAATCTGTAATATGTTCAAGAGCATGGGAAACAGTTTCCATTTGCTGCTGAGTAAGGCGTATTTGAGGCTGCTCTACAGTTACAACTGGGATCTCTTCATTTTCAGCTGTGGGCAAAGACTCGATGCCATGCTGAGTCAGGAGTTCATGTAAATTTTCAGGCCTATAAGGATTGTCTCCAAACACATTGTTGATGGCTGTGCTGTCAGTTCCCATCCTTGAGAGCATTCCCTCTGTCCATATTTGTGTTGACGTTTTGTTTTCTGTGCGCAAAGCATGGTGATTCCATGCCTCTTTGAAGTGCTGAAGTCTACTTTGTATGTGTGGCAGAAAAACTACGCGGAGGGAAAGTTTGTGAATGTCATTTCCGGGATCCAAAAGTTCAGAATCCTCAAGACTGTAGAACATGCTATAGATTGGTTGCAATACGTGTAAAAAAACGTCCTTCCACAAACGCTGAGTTCAATTCACTCAATTCAGTGATGTGGCTCCGGCGCTGAAGTCCTAGTACAAGGTTCATGAAGAAGGCCACTTGTAAATTATCACCTCCATGATCTGACCTTACCCTAGAGGGTAGGCCATAAAGGCATGTTGCCTGTATAAACTGAGAAAGTACGGTGCTGGCACAGTTGTCGGTGTTGCAATTTAGATACGTGATCAGTCGTGAATATCCATCAATGGCACCGTGAATCACAATGCCCCATCTAAAAGGGAATACAAAGACAATGCAAATGTAAGTAAATTGTTATAAAAAGTATTTACATTGTGAAGACACTAACAAAACCAACAGGTTCCACTTTTTCAGGTTTGCTGTTATGCTAGATGTCCCAAATGACACTAAATATTTTTGGAAACAGGTTAACTTTTACAACTGGGCTCACAAATAATAAAGTACAGCTTGTCCAATTTCTAATTGAACATAAATGGTGAATAAAAGCAGGTTTTAATCAAGAAATTACGAAGTATAATATAACTGGAATCATAAGTACTATAGGAGTAATACATATACTACAGACAACCTAGCATAATTTTATTCCAATTTGTAATGTATTTATAATTAATATTGTCAATTGTATTAGTACAGTACAGTTATCATAGTACACACTATTTGAAGCAGCTTTACAAAAAGTCTTACTCCTAGATCTACAATGCCCTAATGCTTTAACTTAAACAGTTTCGGGCAGGACCATATGGTGATTTATATACTGTAGTATCATGCAATACAATATACACAATGTCAGGTAGCCACTTCTTAATTCATGACTACACCATTCATTTATCATTTTCTATCCATTACTTTAGATTGTACTACATTATTATTTGTACACTTAGAATAAAGATTTAGCTGTAAACTAAACCTGATAAAACAAAATCAAACCTACATAAAGTCCTCATATTTAAAATGAACATTTACCACAATACTGAATAATGTAAGAAGTCAATTTTGTTGTGCTGAGTGACTATATGGCCAAACATTACTGTCTTCACCTACTCTTCTGATTCCAGACAGGTCAAATATTACTGCATATATTGATATAAAGTTACAACAGCTTTGGAATGGCCAAAACAACAGTGAAAGGAGAACCAACTTTTAACTGAAATTAAACATTCAATCTGCATATATGGTTGGGGCATTCAAATGTGCATATACATTTGGCTGTAGTTTTCATTAACCTGCAAGAATTGGCTAATGCAGGTCTGCACTGTCGCACCATTTCTATGCTGCATTGACAGAATCTCAACTACCTGTAATTTAACTAACCTTATGAGGCGCATGTTGCCATCAATGTGCCACAGACTGTTGGAGAGGCCACGTGATAGACTCTTCGAGCCACTGTGCTACTCCATCTCCTTGCAGCAGCTACTGGGTTGACACGAACCAACATCTCACGAACCCTACGCCGTGAAACCCTCAATCCTTCTGCTACCAGCAAGGCTCGCATCATCTAAAATGGGTGTATTGAATACCAAAAAAATTTATATTAATTACTTGATGAACTTTAAGAACAGACATTACAGTGAGACCAACAAGGCTTACCTCATTCCCAGAATTTGGATACTGGAACTGAAGTCGTCTTACTACATTTTCAAGTTCTTCATCATCCACTCCTGCCATTCTGCTCCTGACTGACAAACCAAGCAACTTGGACCTCTTGTACAGGAATGAGGAGGAGCACCCCAAAATTCTTGCCATTCGCTTGACTGTGTGACCTTGTTTCATTAAAAAATCAATTTGATCACGTGTTATTTGAATGGCTGGTCTACCTCGCGTACCTGCAATTGAAAATAACATTTATTTGTTGTGCTGACATTCAGCTCCTAATGGGAACCAAGAATAACATTACAAAAATAATGACAAAATTAGAGAACATAAGATACGAGAACTCATAACTGGGTGGTTCTATCACAAGCAGTTTGTTTGTTATTTCAATTTTAAATTTCAATTACGTTTTTTTTTTTTTGTAAATAAAAAGATGAAAGAAAAAACATTTCTCATCATCACTGAACTTGAAACACAATATTTGAAAAAAATGTTGGAGTCACTGTTTCTATTATTTTTAAATGTAAATAAAATATACTGGAGTGTGATACAAAATGTGGAATGTAAACATGCAAATTAAGTTTTCATGGATTGATAAAATTGTGTATGGCATTTTTTCAGCAGCGTTTTCTCAATTCGGAAAAGTAGTTTCTTCACTCTTTATTCCATTCTAAAAGTTAAAACAATAGCTGACCAAAAATGAAAAATTCCGACATCATTTATGAGTTTCTTTCTTCAGTTGAACATTAAAAAAAAGATATTTTGAAGAAGCTGGTAACTGGTAGCCATTAACTTCCACAGTATTTTTTTTTCCTATGATGGAAGTCAATGCCTACCAGTTACCAACATTCTTATGAATCATTTTTTTTTTTTTTTATGTTCAGCAGAAGAAAAAAACTCTTTGAAGGTGAGTAATTGGTCAGTAAGCTTTAATTTTATGCGAACTATCCCTTTAATAACATTATGTAGTCCTACAACTTTTTGTACAGTCATTATTTTATCAATAGTTGATATATAGGTTTTAATTAGTTTTATAAATAAATCTACCCGCACTGCATTCATTTTCCATTTAGTTAGGCCAAGTGAATACACAGCATGTACACCGGAGATATATTGTTGTAGGCCTAATGGTTACTTTTAATGCTTCCGTCTGAGGAGCATATGTACATTTTTATGTAATTTTTCATTCAGGATCTATATCATTAATGGTGATCATAAAGCTAAAAATGACGCATGATAACCAAAGAAGAATAAACAAACAAACAAATTAAAACGAAAACAGGAACTTTTGTGGATGCCTCGTGTATGAGGTTAATGCAAATATACAAAGATTTTTAAAAGCTTGAAACTCACCTGATCCACTTCGAGAGATGGAGAAAGCTCCAGTTCCCTCACTCTGTAAATGTGTGGACACCATGGTTCGAATATCATTGAGACTTGTGTTAAGTTGTTGAAATGTCTCAGGAGACAGGAAATGTGCAATTCGCTGTGCATTTCTTGAGCAATTATCAATCGCACGAAGTTCTCTCTCACCACAACTTCCCTGACATCGAGCTCTTTCAATTTCTTGACACTTTCTTGCGATTTTGTCGAGAACCGCAGCCGCCATGGTTTCCCAATCACAGAAAATAAATTGTATGTCGACGAAAGCTCTGGTGTGGGGGGAGGAGCTAAGTAAATTTATTCTGACATCACACAACAGCAATTCGACTAGGAGAAATTGCAATTCAGATATCTTAAACTATAATTGTGACTAGTCGAAATTGAATTAGAGATATCTCTAATTACATTTGCGGATGTATGACGCGCTATTGAAGATATCTCTAATGTAATTAGAGATATCTCAAATGTAGTTTTGACTAGTCATAAAGTATTTAGAGATATCTCTAATTCGATTTCTTACTAGTGCAATTACAATTGAAGATATCTGTAATTGTCATTGTGACTAGTCGAAATAGAATTATGACTATCCGAATTACAATTGTGACTATCCGAAATTATATTTATGGATAGTCAAAACGCAGTTTTAAATGCTAAAACGGCTTGCCATACTTTCATCTTATCAGTCACATGGTCCGAATTTTCCCGCTCTTGCAGAGTATAGTAGACTGAAGCTGGTCCTATATTGATGACATCATCAGTGAGTTGTAACTCTTAAAGGAACCAGCACCTTTTACACTGTCACACATGACAACACAGTAATGATAAATCATAAATAAAATAAACTGCATATTATGTAAGGTGTACTGTGTGTAAAATTATACGAGTAAGAAGATGTATCACACATTTATTTCCTTAAATGGTAAAGATTTCTCATTTCACTCTGCAGGTGTCTGAGAGAAAACTAAAAGTAGCCGAAGTGGAGATAATCAGCCTGTCAGAAGAGGATGGAATGCATATTCTCGACTCAAATTAAGATGAATATTGGCTAACATCCGACCTGTATACTGGAGGCAGCAATGACTTCTTCAGCAAGCTGCCCATAAAAGTCAAACTGGAGCACTACAACATGAAGGTTGTCACAATTGTTAAATTGTAAATGCAAAAGATGTTCTTGTGGTAATATGAATAAAGTTTTTAGTTACATAATGAAATATTCCAGTTGTATGGATAAAATTGAAAAATACATGCCATATAGGTTAATAAGATGGAATTTATTCTTGACTTTAAGTCAATTTCGTTGTCCAGTAACCTATTCTCATCTTACATTCTCATTATCTTTGCAACTGTTTTTTCATATTGGTACTTGATGTTCTTGTACTAGTATAAATAAAGTTTCATTTGGATAATTAAATTCCAATATTAGAATCTCAATCATGCTAGCAACATGTTAATTCATGCTGAATCATGCTAACATCATGCTAATTCATGCTAGCAACATGGCTAAACCATGCTAAATAATGCTAATTTAACTGGTCTGTTTTCGACCACTGTTACTCCCCTCTGTGTTGTGTATAAGAAAGACCAGGATACTTGCCACTTCAATTCATTGACCAGAGCAGGTTTATTAACACTTACGCCCAACATGGACTGGCCACCATCTGTGGATTTAAAATGAAGTTGATAGATCAGATGTGGGCATTTCGTAACATTTACATTTACGCATTTAGCAGACGCTTTTATCCAAAGCGACTTACATAGCATTCAAGTTACAGTTTTTACATTTGATCAACTCTTGCTTTCCCTGGGAATCGAACCCATGATCTTGGTGTTGCTAGCGCCATGCTCTACTATTTGAGCTACAGGTAACAGCACATTCCTCTCCCTAGTGTATGCAATGCAAACTCATGTGTAACAATTGAGTAAAACACTCATTAATATTGAAACATATTATTATCACAATACAATAATATGAAAGACACTATAAAAATATAATAAAAGAGAAATACCTGTGGATTTAACATCAATAGTGTTGATAGATCACTTGTGGGCATTTCATAACAGCACATTCCTGTATGATATAACACTTGATAGCTGGCTAACAACTCAGAATCCTGCTAACACATACACACATACAGCCCACACGATATATCTTTAAATTTCTAATACATACACACATAAAACATACAACAGAACACTGCATATAATCTTAGTACTACTAACTAGATGAAATTGAATCAATTTTTACATTTTGTTAGTGATGTGATGCTCAACACAGAGGCTTCAAAGCTTGTTTAAAAAAAAAACGAAACATCTCACAGTGAAGCACTATACCGGAGCTTGATTCATTTCGCACACAACCACGTGACTGCTTCATATTCTAATTCATATAACGCGAACCACTTGCGCAGGGTTAGTGTCGTTCACTTATTTGTTAAGAATAAATCATAATACAAATAAATATATACATGTGTAGTTTTGTGCAAGTTAATTTTGAAAGTTATCACTTCAAATTAATAATAATATTAATCAACTTAATATTCTTAATTTATATTGATCATATATGCCTACATGGACCATGCTCATACTTTCATAAGTTTATTCCATAGACTGTAAAAAATGGACGTAGTGTCCGTGATGTCACCCGTAGGATTCTGAGTAGCATTTTTTAAGCCTAAAGTGGGCGGAGCCGGCCGTCGCCATCTTAGCAGCAATAATCCAAAATGGGCAAAGAGGCGGGACGTGGGCGGAGCTGAGGTGCCTGGTTGCTGAAACCACGCCCGCCTACCTTGTCGACGTATTGGCGGTTGATTTTTGAACTTTTCCAGCACTTTCCAGTTTACTTGAGGTAAATTAACCTGAAACTACACAACAAAACTTCAATTAACTTTTTATCTGTTATTGATATCATCAGGGCATTCACACACACACACACACACACTTGGGTTCACTATCTTTGTGTGGACTCTCCATAGGCATTATGGTTTTTATACTGTACAAACTGTGTAGTGCAGAGTATATGCAGGTATATATACGGCGTATACCCACTTCTTTATCAATCGGCTTTGCGTATACCCACTTATAATGTTAAATCCCCTCTGTTGCGCATCATTCAGTAGTGTTCTGCATTAGCCAAAACCATGAGAGTCCACCACATGGATAACTAATCCAATAGCATGTGAATAAATGCAAATATTCCCTAAAAACACCCAGTAAAGATAGTGATGCAGTCAGGACCGTTGTGCTGGCTTCCTCTGAAATATGATTAATGATGGCACCCGCGCCCGTAGCGCTCCGTCCAGTTAGAGAGGATGCCGACAGTGAGAGAGATGCTTTTTTACAACATGTTTATTTCTTTCAGTGATCAATTCCTCTTGACATGGCCACCCATGACTCATCCACAGCAGGCTATGCACACAGCTTAAATTGTAAGTACTAGTCTTGGCTACTTGACATTTGACAGCTGATATTACATTATCTGTTCAGCCAAAAAAATTAGACTGTCTATATTTTGAGGTGTTGCTCCCTTGTTCTATATTCTCTCACATGTTGGCAACATTTAAAAAAAAAAAAAAAAAAAAACTGAGCTACCTTTCATAGTTAACCTCTTATTTTTCATTACCTCTAGCATTTATTAAACACATTTATCTTACTTCCATAGACACAGTGTGGATCATTGGTGACAGCTATGTCAGACGTGGTGCCTAGAGAGCTGCCCAGACCATGGGAAGCAACCTCAGTCTGCCAGGTGTCCGTGTCTGTTGGTTTGGCTGGGGTGGACTGCGGTGGAAATGACTTCTCCACTTCTTCTCCCACTCCCTGCGAGGAAGAGCAGCACCAGATGTCCTCGTCATCCACTGTGGTGGGAATGACATGGGGGAGGTCAGCTATCTAGTTAATTCAATGAAGGACAACCTTTACCAGCTTAAACTCCGGCACCCTGGGGTGAAGATCATGTTTTCAGCTGTGACCCAGAGGTGCCGGTGAAACTGGACAAGTCCCGGAAATTTATTAACAGTGTTATGGCTACATTTGTTCGTAGCTTAAATGGTGCCATGATTGAGCACCCTCACATTAGGCATGACGGTCCTGTGCTATTTTTGAAAGATGGGAGTTCATTTCACACCTAGGGGAAATGATATGTTTTTAATTACTGTAGCTAACTGCCTTAAAGACCACATCCAAATGCAGTGAACTACTTACAGTTGTCACTGCTTTTGAATTTGGCCTTTAGGGCCCATTTGTTTATGCCTAAATATAGCCCTGACTATCATGGCTAATGTTGAGTTTTTTATGTTCATTGTTAAGCAACACCTGTAGCCATAACACTGTTATCACCTCTGCTCTTCCTTCTCTCCTCCTTTTGTTTCATTGTTTTGATCTTTATTTATTTATTTTTTTCATTTTGTTAAGCCTTCAATAAAACCACTTGACTTGATAAGAATATTCCTGGTATTCGTTCTTCCCTTATTTTATGAATTAATGAAGAGTGTTGCTTGTTTGTGAAAGATAGACCTGGGATTGAAGAAAAGGGTTTATGAACAATGTTTGGATTATTTTTATCAACGGTGAAAACTGAGGGTGGGCGATAGGAACAACTTTTAACAAAATATTAACATTTCGCCCAGCCCAAATGAAAACAGCAATCAAAAACAGCAGATTATAAACTATTTATAATAAATATAAATAAAAAATGGATCTAAAGCTATTTTTATAACAACCTCAAATACTAAATTACTGTATTACAATAACACTTCAATAATTCAATATACTCTAATATAAAATCAAAATAACCAAAGATGTTAACTTTTTGAAGCTTTCAACTTCACATGAAAGAATACGAAAAAAGATAATTTTTGTAATGTTTTTTTATGTATAGATTTGTGATTTTTTTGTAAATATGTCATTAACTGAATTCCAGAAACTATCTACAGAATCATTGACCAGGAAGGTTGCATGTTTTTCATATAATAGATGGAAAACAGATCAATATCACCTTAGGCCCCGTTCATGCAGACTCTAAGAGATATTGAACAGTCCTTCATGTGACATGGGAAAGCCCATACAAACTATGAGATGAATCAGCGATATCTGTGTGGGTTAAGGAAGGCACCATGTATAAAGGCTCTATGTACAGCTGTGTTTTTATTGCATGTTACTGTAGCGTCACAGCATTTTATGATTTGTAAGAGTTGGGCCCCGTTCATGCAGACTCCAACTGAAAATCATCCTGGGAATTGGTGGGGTTCTCTGTATACAAGTTTTTCATCAGTATAAGATAAGATAATATGTTCTTTTTTTTATAATCCCCGTAGACAGATGACGTTAAAGTACAGACACAGCAGCTTAGAGGAATGTTAAAAGAAGAACAGACCACAATAAAAGAATAACTTATTATTGCACATAGATGTATAAATATATACACACACTATATACAATAATAACAACATTAACATACAATAACAACAACAACAGTTATATACAATATACAATATATACCCCGTTTATGCAGGCTCTAAGTTAATGTTCAACAACTGATTTGACAGCTAGGTACATATATATTGATATTGAAGTTAATTTGAGACAACACATGTACATACTTCCTTTAAAGCAGACATTGAAAGTTACTTAGGCTCCTTTCATGCAGGCTCTAAGTAACATTTACAATGTTGTCCAACGAGAGTCAGGATCAGTACGATTTTCCATTTTCTACGTCTGATAAATACAAAGAAAGAGTTAACTGGCCACATTCTGACAAACACTTAGAAAAACATGCTGTACACCAACCACATACACACACACACACAAACAGACAGACAGACAGACAGACAGAAATGTCCAACCACATTTCCCTTAATCTCCATAAAAATTGATTAATTTTGTTAGTTTTTTGTGGACCACCTTGCCTTCTTTAATTTTATCTGTCTCCCGCTTTGCTATATGATTTAATCTAACTTTGCAGTACCACTCAGAAGCCATCTTCACCAGAACATGGACATGGTTAGCTTCAACACACGTGTCAAACATGTGACTGTGCAGCTGTGGGAAGAGATTCTTCTCAGAACAATCAGAAAGAACCTGGGTGACAATGGCTGCTGTTGTTCCTCTTCCCTGTGGAACCCTTCCCTCATTGGTTTTTAGAAGCTGCTGAAAGCATCTTTCTGTATCTTGGCAAACTGCAGTGATGCCTGGAGATGGTTTCTGTAGACCACCTCTGTCCTTCAATGTAAGGAATCGATACACAAAGTCATCTGAGGTCAATGCTTGTGAGCAAGGCATGCAAGTAACCTTCTCTTTCATCTTCTTCACAATGAAGCTTGTGATGTAAGAGATTGCAGCTTCCTTGTACTCAGACAGATTGTCAATATCTGGAAGGTGGGAGAGGGAGTCATGCTCAGGCACAAGCACTTCCACAGACTCCACATCCACCCGGCGAGTGATGTTCACAGTCGCAGTTGTTGAGTCAAGGATGGTTGTGTTGTCACGAAGGAGACAGTTCCCTGTGTCCCTTTTCACCTGGTGCCTTAAAAGGAGACGCTTGTATGCCCCTCGGGACTGTCTTACATTGGGGTTGTTGTTGTAACCTCCATGCGCTCTGACAGCAGAGAAGAACAACTCCAAGTGGTCCTGACTGAGTTTGTAGGTCAGAAAGTATCGGCATGGGGCAGCTGGCCGCTCTACCAGGTATTCGTAGATGCCCATCACACTTCTGCCACAAGCAATGAAACCATAGATGGGTGTCTTTTTCTGTGTGGAATGCACATGTACAAGTGTGTTGTCTCTTCCTTTCATTTTGAGCCCACAGAGAAGTGACTCTGTTTCTTCTAAAATACCCTTAGCATGGTGTTTAGTATTTGGTTTGATGGGTGCTTTGTGTCCTTTTCCAACTGGGTTGCAGCTGTTTAGGACATCAAAGGCCGCATCAATTGTGCGCAGGAAATGAACTGTGGCTGCACATCCACTGAACTGGGGATACTTCAGCTCCTGCTCACAATACTCTAGGGCATCAGCCACACTGCTGCTAAAGAGCTGGGCTGCAAGATTGACCTTCATTTTCTGATTTCACCACTGAATGTGCGCCATTTTTAGTTTGTTGCCAAGACGCAAGCCTTCCTTCTCCTGAAGCTTGTGGAGCTCCTCAATTTACCGCCACCTTATCTGCTGGCCATCTTCTCTTACCAGAACCTCAACTGTTGAGAACACATTCCGAAGAAGCTTGAGGATGTGACATGGATCCAACAGCACATGAACTTTTTGTGTGTGATCCTCAGGATGGAGAAAATAAGGTCTCATGTCCATGATGTGCAAGTTAGCACCAAGCTCCCTGATCATTGCTAAGTTTTGGGAGGGTCCATCACACGTCAAGGAGACAACCCTAACTCCGATTGCATGAAGCCTAACAAGGCTCTCTCGGATGATGCTTGCTCTCTCTGGTCCTGTCATGCTGTTGATAAGAAAGTAAGCAATGGAAATCTTCCAAGACTCACTGATTGCAACAACCATGAGGACCAGTGCATGAGGACCACAACATTTTCTATCTCACCACCACCGATGTCAACATAGCCATGAATTTGGTCCCCACCAAACTCAGTTTGCTTATGAATGTACATTTCATCCATCATCAATGAGCAAACTGTCTTTTCCAACTTTTTTCTGCTCAGCAACATGACTTTTTAAAGCTGTGAATGAAGCAACAGTAAATCCAGGATCTGCCGAGATGCTACTGTGCCATTTTCGTATGGTCTGAGGATGAGGCAAAGCCAAGAGAAACTTCTCTCTCACATAGTCATAGGCCTTTGGAGAGTAGAAGTGCAGTGTAGTTGCAAATTGCTTCAAGTTTTCGGAAAACACTGACTTTTTCTTCTTTTGGATTCTCTGAAAGATCTCCCGGGAACATCATCCAGACTTTCAAGAAGAGAGGCACATTCAGATGAAATTATAAGTTTCTTCTGAAGCACTTGGATTACAACTTTCAAGGAAGAAACTCTTACCTTTAGTCTCCTTGTCTGTTGCCTTTTCAACCTCAGCTTTTTGCGAGCTACACATAGCATGTCATTTACCTCATAAGCAGAGAGCTGCTACGCAGATGTGCTGACGTAAGAGTGACCTGATGCTAAGTGTGTAAGTTTTCCACTCCGATTTGTGTGTTGAACGCTGCTAACCGAACCAACATCCTCACACACATTCGCTGTCAGAGCAATGTCATCATGCAGGACGTCTTGAGGAACAAAGGCCTGTTCAGATGTGTCTTCCATCATCATAACATTGCTCTGATTGGCAGCAAGGCTGTTGGCACTACTCCCATTGTCTGCATATGCAACCTCCTCATTACTATTTACAGCAGAAGTAGGGATGCCACTTACCACCTCATTAATACTTACCAAGCATCTTCTTTTTGGCTGTTGTTCTTCGCCATTGGAGAAAGAGAAAATGGTTGGCACAGCAGTGTCCTTCAGGCATATCCTTCCCTAATAAAAATTACAAGAAGCAAAAAAAAATATGACATTATTGCAGAGAAAATAGCTGTTCATAACAGAGATATATGTGTTTATGTTCATTAATCAGTCTATCACTAGCATGAATGTACAGATTAAAAATTTAAAATATTATTGCTATTAAACTAACATGTAACTGTTCTCAATAACTATCGCTACAGAATCATGCTGTGTTCTGCTGTCTTACGTGGAAGATAATTTTTCCAACATGAAACTCAGACAATTTTTTTTGCAATTCTCACTCGCATTAAATGCACTGAAATGGAAAGGTTGGCAAAAAGTAGTAATTTTGCTGGATTGGTAAAATCTTGGATTTCTGCATCTGTGAAAAACTAAAATTCACTGGTGTGTCACTAATTTCACCTTAACAGTTAATGTATGATAGTCAATACTTCACCAATTTCAACTAATATGTTATTTGACTTTGTAAGGTATGAAACAAGGTCTTTGTACCCTGGAGTCAGTGGTGAAGTGATGACTCTCAAAGTGTTCACTGCACAGACGAGAAGCCTTGTTAGGAGTCCAATTCTGTCGTTTCATGTTGAACATCCACTGGTCTTGTCTGATAGGGTCTTCTGGATCACCTAGAGGAAAACTTTACACAGACAAATAGATAGTTACCTTTTTCACAGACCACTTTGCATGCAAACAATACAATTACTCCAATATTCAAAAGGTCAGAATAAATGTATTTTAGCTTAAAAAAGGTGGTGGCCATCACAGTCCTCATTCTGTTCGGGACATTTTAAAACACTTAATTTGGCTTAATGCATTAAGACAGTGTTTTTCAAAGACCAAACTCAGAAAACACGTTATTAATAAAGAGTCCAGGATATTAAAATATTAATAGAGTCCAGGATACGAGCGCAACGCGTGTTTAGCGTTATCCTCCCATAGAAAACCATTATAAGGAAAACGCTTACATGGCTTAATGCATTAAAACAGTGCTTGTCTGTATATAGTATGCTTTATTAATCATGTTCTCACTGAGTTTCGTCTTTTAAAAACAGTTTTAACCAGTTTTAATTCTTTAAGCCACTTTAGAAGTTTTTATTATAGCCTAACGGTTTTCTATTGGAGGAAAACGCTTAACCAGTGACGTTAATTACAGGCCTAACGTTACAGCTAATCACAGTCTGTCGGATTCTGGAGTGTAGTTAAGTTTTAAATAAAATTATAAAGAATAAATAAACTAATAAATAAAATTACATTACAATATCACTCACCGTAAAAAATGGAGCCTAGACTTGGACGGTCTGTTAGTACAATTAACCGCACAACAAGCCATTTTATTAGATAATTTTAAGAAATAATCACGAAAAAGTCATAGACTGTATAAAACTGATAAATAGTATTTTGGTTTGTAACAAGCTTTCTTATTGGTTATTATGTATGCGTATGTACGTATACGGAAGTGTTCAGTAAAGGATATGAAGAACAGCATGCAAGTCTATCGTGGTTTATGACATGATGTCAGAAGCGGGATCTTATAGCTCAGTGGACATTGACAGACTGTTGCTATATTGCCCCTTTAAGTGAAGAGCAGCAAAGTCGAGAATATGCTCAAATTTTCGCCGCCTGAAAGTTTCCCGTTTGAAAGGCCGAGCGAATGGCCGGAGTGGAAACAGAGATTCATGCGTTACAGAACAGCCACCAAATTATCACTGGAGGACAGCAATGTGCATGTCAGCGCTCTCATTTATTCCATGGGGAAGGATGCAGAGAATATATTCAAATCATTCACATTTGATAACGATGATGACAGAGATAACTATGAAGTGGTGATTCAGAAGTTTGACGAGCACTTCATTCCCCGAAGAAACGTGAAATATGAACGCGCACGCTTTCATCAGCGGTGTCAGCGAGAAGGAGAGACAGTAGAGGCATTCGTAAGAGGACTTTGAGCTCTCAGAACATTGTGATTTTGGCAAACTAAAAGATGAATATATCTGAGACAGGATTGTGATCGGATTGAGAGAAATCTCTGTCAGAAAAGCTGCAGCTTCAAGGAACACTGACGCTCACTAGAGCAATTGAAATGGCACGTAGCCACGAGCTCATTAAAAATCAAAATGCGGAGCAAAGCGAAAGTAAATTAGAGGAGGTTAAATTCCTCCAACAAAATCGTGGCAGAGGGAGGAAAATTAGCACTGATAGACAGAGAAAAGGACAAGGCTATAGAAATGAATGGAGTGACAGGAAGAAATGCACAAGATGCAACAAAACTCATAATCAGAGAGAATACTGTCCTGCCAAAAACGCTGAACGTCAAAAGTGCAAAAACATTGGCCATTTCGCTGTAGTCTGTCATACTAAGAAAGTGCAGGAAGTAACATCTTATGAAGATGTAGGCTCAGCAATGTTCTTGGGCTCTGTTCAAAGTAAGGATGCACCCATTCCACCATGGACAGTTGACATTCTTATGGAAGGCAAAACAATCAATTTCAAAACTGATTCTGGTGCAGATGCCACAGTAATATCTGAGAAAAGTTACGAAAGCCTGAAAAATAAGATACCACTGAGCAAAACAAATGTCATACTAAACAGTCCTGGTGGCAAACTGGAGTGTATGGTCCAGATGAGAACAAAAGTATGCCTAAATAAAAATACGTACACGATGAATGCATATGTGGTGAGAGGAGCCCACGTTGGAAATATGCTAGGACGCAGTGCTGCAATTCAAATGGGACTAATAAAAAGAATAGACGAAATAAGAGAGAATGTGTTTGTCTCTTTGGGACTGATGGCATGCGAACCAGTTAAAATAATGCTTAAATGTACAGTGGAGCCATACAGCGTTCATGTAGCGCGTAGAGTACCAATTCCAATGCTTACGAAGGTAAAACAAGAACTGGACAGAATGGAGTGGCTGGGCGTGATTGAAGAGGTCTCTGAGCCCACTCCATGGTGTGCCCCAATGGTGCCAGTCACCAAAAGGAACGGAGACATCTCTAGCGCTCCAGAGATATTTCAGAAACGCATGAGTGAGCTACTTCGTAACATTGAGGGAGTATGCTGCTACATGGACGACATATTAGTATATGGTCACACTCGTGAAGAACATGACCATAGACTTGACGAAGTACTGAAGGTTATCCATGCCTCAGGGTTGAAGATGAAGAAGGAAAAATGCATTTTTGGTCGGGAAGAACTTGGTTTTGTGGGGCATCGTCGCAGTCAAGAGGGCATTAGACCCGACCCAGAAAAGGTCTGTGCCATTCGGGACCTCAGCAAACCCCAAAATCTGACCGAGTTAAAACGGATGCTGGGTATGATTAATTACCTCTGCTGTTACCTGCCACACAGCACTACGGTGTTACAGCCATTGAATAAGCTACTGAGAGCTGACGTAGTGTGGAGGTGGGACAAGAGTCAAGAGGAGGCATTCACGAAAGTGAAAGACATGTTAGTTGCGGCCCCACTGCACTGCACATTACGACTTGAACAAGCCAACAGTCGTCACGGCTGATGCCAGCAGTTACGGAATAGGGGGGGCATTGCTTCAAGAGCATGATGGGAAGATGCTTCCAGTGGCCTTCTGTTCCCGTACTCTCACAGCTGCAGAAAAGCGCAACACTCAAATTGAAAAAGAGTGTTTGGCTTCAGTTTGGACGTGCGAAAAGCTGTCACGATATCTCTGCGGTTTAGAGTCCTTCAAAGTACTCACAGATCATAAACCTTTAGTTCCTTCGATAAACCAGAAAAATCTTGACGAGGTCCCCATTCGCTGTCAGCAGCTCCTAATTAGGATGATGTGCTTCAACCCAGTGGCAGTGTATACCCCAGGAAAGTCTCTTCTTATAGCGGACACATTGTCCAGACACCCCCTGGCCAACTCAGAACAGTCAGACCTCGAAGAGGAAGTCGAGGCCTATATAGCTGGAGTTGAGGAGCACTTGCCAGCTTCACCCCAGAAGCTACATCAGATAGCTGATGCTACGAAAGCAGATGAAGATTTGCAAAGCATGCTTAAAAATGTCCAGCAAGGGTGGCCTAAACATATAAAAGCAGTGCCTGTCAATATGCGAGCCTACTTTAGCCAGCAAGGGTTTATGAGTGAGTCTGCAGGGCTTCTCCTGCATGGGTCTAGAATCGTGATCCCAATCAAAATGAGGGATGAAGTACTTGCTTGCATTCATGAAGGCCACCAAGGACTCAGCAAGTGCCGCGAGCGGGCACGCCGATGAGTGTGGTGGCCAGGCATCAGCTCTGATCTGAAAAGTAAAGTGAACCAGTGCCAGTTGTGCCAGATTAATAAGCCCCTCTGATAAGGATATGAAGAACAGCATGCAAGTCTATCGTGGTTTATGACAAAAACAAAAGCAGAAACACGGCAGAGATGCCAAGTTCAGCGGCTGAGGTGACGTGACGGCTAACAGACAGCAGATAGAGACAGCAACGTCAATCCACCTGTCACTCAAGTGGCCACGCCCTTAATTATGCAGAATTTTAAGGCTTAATATAATTTAAACGGATGAGTTATAAAAAAAAAAATCACCCCCCTTACAGTTGTCACGAAGGGCAAAATTAGCTATATAGACCAAAATAATTTTTTGTACCAGGCTGTAAACATGTTTTTTTCTGCTGTAAAGTTGGGCATTTTAACATGGGGAGTCTATGGGATTGACTCCCTTTTGGAGCCAGCCTCCAGCGGCCAGTCGATGAATTGCAGTTTTAGTCACTTCCGTGTTGGTTTCAAGAGAGGGAGCGGGAGGTTGCCGCTAGTCTGATACTTTAGTTTCAACAAATCTTTAATAAACAAATGGTTCACTTTTTTTAGGTCCTGACTGCCACTAGTTGAGTCAATGATTCAGTGAGTTGCTTACAAGAAAAGATGCTCATTTGTTACCACCTAGTATCATGAATGTTTTATTCATTGCTGTAAAACTTTTTTTTTTTTTTTGTCATCAGGTGGAGAGACAGACTTGGGTAAAGTTGGTTTTATATTAGCACATTCACAACATTCACACATTTCCGCGTTCAATAACTTTCTAATTATATGTGCAATAAAGTTATTTTTTGCAAATTCTAATCAGCGACATCATTGTGAAAAAAAAATGTAGTAGGTTGACAATCAATCAAAATGGGCAAGTATTGTTTCAATGTCATACTTACTTGTGAATGTCCACTGAATGTCCAATGTAGTGTGGTTAACAAAGTAATTGAATGCAGAAGTCCGAAAGTGCGAATATAAAACCAACTTTACCCAAGTGAGAGGCAGTCTGGGCAGCAGCAACTAGACAACTACTATAAGTAGAGATGGGTTTCAAGAACTGGTACTACTTTGGTTCCTGACTTGTTCAGTACTGAAAAATGGATATAAGCTACAGGATCAATAGTGCTGCTATCAGTATTTTATTTTAAGCAGCCTTCCTGAACCCACATGCCTAAAGGCTCTGGAGGAGAGACAGGTAATCCAAAGGTTGGATTCAGGGATTCAACAAAACCAATTTTTCAGAACCGATCTGATACCGAAAATTCTGAGTATCTGCCGATACCGATTCGATCTAATACCAGTGCCGTTTTTTTTTTTTTTAATATTTTTAAATCAAAGTAGAATTTCTTTACTTCTGTGTGTTGACCTGATCATCACTCTTTTGTGTGTTAAACACAATCTGCTAAATAGACAACTTCATTACAAATGAAAAAATATGTAATCTTTATCTATGACAAAAATATTATTATAAACTAGATTATTGGATAATTAAACAGCAAAAATTACTCTATAAAAATCATGAGTGCACAGTAATTTTATAAAATCTAAACATTGTGATATGAAGGCTGTTCCACACTGAGCGCAATGCGAAAAAAGCGAGGCGAATCGCCGACGACGGTGCTTTCACACTGAGCGCGAAACGATTGTTCACCTTTTGCTAATTCACACCTGCACACTAGGTGGCGCCGACCAACAATGTATTTTTCCTCAGATGTGTATCTCGTATATGGATTTAACATCGTCTGCTGTTCAATATCGGCTTGACATTAAGCGTTCTCATGTGGTTGTCCTTATATAAGTATAAAAGTTAGTTGCCCGAAGAGAAAAAAATAAATTTAAATTGAGTTATAAATATAATTATTTATTGTAGTTATATAAAACATAGTATACAGGTGCATCTCAATAAATTAGAATGTCGTGGAAAAGTTCATTTATTTCAGTAATTCAACTCAAATTGTGAATTTATTAAATAAATTCAATGCACACAGACTGAAGTAAATTAAGTCTTTGGTTCTTTTAATTGTGATGATTTTGGCTCGCATTTAACAAAAACTCACCAATTTACTATCTCAACAAATTAGAATATGGTGACATGCCAATCAGCTAATCAACTTAAAACACCTGCAAAGGTCTCCTGAGCCTTCAAAATGGTCTCTCAGTTTGGTTCACTAGGCTACACAATCATGGGGAAGACTGCTGATCTGACAGTTGTCCAGAAGACAATCGTTGACACCTTTCACAAGGAGGGTAAGCCACAAACATTCATTGCCAAAGAAGCTGGCTGTTCACAGAGTGCTGTATCCAAGCATGTTAACAGAAAGTTGAGTGGAAGGGAAAAGTGTGGAATGAAAAGATGCACAACCAACCGAGAGAACCGCAGCCTTATGAGGATTGTCAAGCAAAATCGATTCAAGAATTTGGGTGAACTTCACAAGGAATGGACTGAGGCTGGGGTCAAGGGATCAAGAGGCACCACACACAGACGTGTCAAGGAATTTGGCTACAATTGTCGTATTCCTCTTGTTAAAAATAGCATATATAGAGTAAATGTTACATATCATTTGTGGATCTTTCTTACCTGTTACAAAATATCTGTATGAGTATACAAGTAATTTACAGCACTTTCTGCATTCCCTAATAATTACTGTGAAAATTCGTAATTAAATTAATTAGTAATAATTACAAATGTGAAAATTCATTTCTGCTATTCTACAATGGAAATCTGTTAATATGTAAATTATCTGGAAATCTTTGTAAAGTGGGTTACTGTAAGCTGCAAAACAATCATTATTTGATTTCCAAATAGGAGGAAATGATGCTTAAAAGTGACAGCAGTATAACATTTATTTCAACAATGCAGTCATAAAATAACATACTTCTGTTTGATTATTTAATGATATGCATTTTTTTTAAAGATAACTTATGACAGATTTGTACATCTTTAGCATATTACTTCGTCATTTGTGAATGTATAGTCATGTTTTGTAAATGATTAGTTTATCATTATCTAATCACTTGTAAATGATTTATAACTGAACCTACAAACATACATAAAAATATTATCACTTAACCATTTACGAATGTATAGTCATGTTTTATAAATGATTTATAACTGAATCTACAAAACATACATACAAATATTAACATATCACAATTTATGAACGCATAGTCATGTTTTATAAATGATTAGTTCATCATTAACTAATCACTTATAAATTATTTACAACATTATTATAAAGTGTTATACCAATTACCAAGAATATTATCATGCAAACCTGATCCTGTCTTATAGTAAAATACACCCTTAATCTCATGAGTCTGTTCTCTATCTTCAAATCCTCTGTTTATTTATTTCTCTTTTTGCCAATGACCAGAGGCAACAGAGAAAGCAACCCTCCTGAAACAGGAAATCAAAGCTAAAGAGGAGAAGCAGCGACAGCTGGAAGAGAAGATGGAAGCAGAGAGACGAAGTAATGAAGAGAGGATGAGACATGATGGTGAAGATGGATGAGGAGATGAGGCTTCAGAGAGAGGAGGCTGAGCATGCCATGGACAGTAAACTAAGGGAGCAGCCTGATCTACTGCAGAAGGGCTTTAAAGAGAAGGCAGACAGGATGAGCCAGGAGATCGAAGAGTTCAAGAGACGGAATGATGAAGCTCAAAGTAATAGAGCTAGAGAGTTTGCAGAGATGTTAGAGAATGCCAACAGCAGACATGAGGAGTTTATGACTATGATGATGCAGCAGCACAGAGAACAGATGGTGGCCATACACCAGATGAATGCAGGCTCTTCAGACGGATGTTGCATCTCGTGAAATGCAGCATTTCTGTGATCACCAAGTGCATGTAATGCATTAATAATATGTATTAACAGTATAATTTTACAATAAAACAGTGATTTATCTCATTCTGTCTCCACATGAACTTTAATGATTGATATGATAGAATAGTAAATTTCAGTTACATTTCACAAGCATTTTTTTGTGTCTAGTGTAAATAACCTATGATCTATCATAATTGCATATTTGTTTGAGCAATCTATATGGAGTACCATGTGACAAAATATTTGATTGACGGTGACCTTTGACCTTGACCCCCCACCTTTGACCTTTCATGATCTCTGGAGATTGATATGGCCTTTGATCTCTGCATATTTTGTAACCAGATAATGGTTAAGGAGGTACTTTTAATGCTATCAATGCACATAGCTGTGGAGCAAGCAATGAGGGGTCCTTTAATAGACATTAGGTGACGTCTTCGCTTATACATGTGAATGTGCGAGTGCGAGTACACGATAGAAGTCACAAAATTATTATTGTATGTGTGTGCAATTGCTGTATGAGTGTAATCTGACATCATCCGGTTACAGATCACTATGTAAAATGTTCTTATGAAAGTGTCCATTTGCTGGAGGATTGCCTCGATTGTTGATTTATATCCATAGGGAGTTGGATGGTGTCACAGAATTGCGCTGATGTGTGAGAGTGGCTGAGCTAATGCACTGCCTGTACAGACGAGACTTGTTTGCATGGAAAAAGTGATATATTAGAACAGTGGTTCCCAACCGGGAGGCACCAGAGTACACAGGGGGGCGCAGGAGCGGATATGCAAAAAAAGATACATATTATGTTCCACTAATAATTTTATATATAAGTTTTTTTTAAAAATCATGTGCTTCCTTTGAGTGTTCGCTGTTAATTGCCAAGGCAAAAACGCCATAATATTGGTGAGAAACTGATCAATCTGCCCTATACAAATTTTGTCACTTGCTGCACAGATGCGGCTGAAATAATGATGGGTAGAAATAAGGGATTTAACAGCCGTTTGATGGAAAAGGCTCCAGACTGTCTAATCTTACACTGTATGATACATCACCAGGTACTCACCAGTAAAAACTGTCCAAAGACCTTAGTGAGACCCTGGCAACAGTTGTAAAAGTCGTAAACCTTATTAAAAGTTGCCCCACCAACCAGAGATTATTTGCACAACTCTGTGAGGATGAAGCACACCAAACTCTGCTAGGTGCGCTGGCTTTCACGCGGCAAAGTGCTCATAGGCTTTCTAGAACTGAGGGATACAATCCTGGAATTTCTGCAAAATCAGAACCACACACTGTCGGAGCAGCTAACTGACGTGTTCTGGATTAAAACTGCATACCTTGCTGATATATTCACTCTTTATAATGAGACCAACAAGAGACTGCAGGGCACTGAGTCCAACATCTTGGAGTGCAAAAAAGCAATTGATGCTTTTTGATGCAAACTGGAATAGAGGGCTGGAAAATGTCACAGGGGCATTTACAACACTTTCCACTGCCGCTTCAATATTCGGTGGGTACCATGAGTGCATCTGTACGCACAGAGTTTTGCCGTCATATGACTTCACTTAAGGAGGAATTAAAGTCCCGCTTTGTGGATGTTGACACATTATCCAAGGATTTGTGGGTCATGGACCCCTTTACATCCAGGTTTGAAAGAATGCTTTGGCTGTGAAGATGAGCTTGCTGAACTTCAGAATGATTCGCTGTCAAAAAAGTTCTTCCAGGAGAATGGATTCAAAAAGCTTAGGATAGTCAGGAGACCTGTTGTCACACCTGAACTTGCAAACTATGCCAATACAAAGATCATTCTTCCGTTCAGTACCATCTACCTCTCTGAGACAGCCTTTAGTGTCCTTGTAACTATAAAAACAAAGTCTCGTAACAAACTGGAAGACCACAGTGATTTTAGACTGACATTACAACCGACATTCCATCACTAGTCAATTCATGCAAGCCCAAGGTGAAAATTAGCATTATGTGTTTATGCTGGCAATATGATTAGCCTTGTAAAAATAAGAGGCGTGAGCCAATAGGACTTCAGGATAGGTTGGAAGGGAAGGAGTTCCCATAGCGGAGGATCTCCGTGATGTCGAGTGAAAGCTCAAGAGAGAAATTATTTTTACTACAGTTACAAACTCACTATATTTAATACTAGAGTATGCTGTATTATAAATTTACTTAGTAAATTAATTAGTAAATACTATAATATACTACAGTGTACTACAATTTACTACAGTTTTATTATGCGCCGAGTCTAGGGAACGATAAGGGCATAATAGAAATAGGTTTGTGGTGGTGGATTCCCAGAAACAAGAAATCACTCCGGTCGGGGACCAAACAAGCACACTGATTAAGTAAGCAAAACTGATGTTTATTAAAGATTATTGGTGAAACATAGAGAGCATCTCTTCAGGGTGGCCACAGGCCAATATAAACAAATACGGAATCTAGAGCGAAAAAGTAGAAATTAAATAACCTGATCACATTGTAAAATAAAATACAGCCAGCTTACCTAACTACCTAACCCAAAACCCAAACAAATTCACGCAAAATAAAAGGGCAGGACACCCCTTCGCTCTGTTTCACAAAGTGTGCTGTATCCTTAAAAATAAGAACTAAGCTTTAGCCACAAAACATTTGTTAGGCATTAGTTTGGCTGCCGGCCGGAGGAGGAATCCAGGAGCTCCGAACCCGTTCGTGTTCTCACCAACAAAGTCAAGTCAAGTCAAACTTTATTAAGATCCCTTATGGACAATTTAGATGCAGCAAGAATCAGAAACACAGCAGACCCATACAATACATTCCAATACATAAATATGTAAAAATATATAAATACAGTAAATACAGTAAATTTCCCTAACCAATTCCTTAAAGACCATTTAACAGCCGAACTGCAAAGGGAACAAACGAGTATTGGTATTGGTTACTTTTCATGTTTGGTAGTCTATAACAGGATCCTGAAAGGAGCATTAAAAACTCTGGATACAGAAAATGGTCACTTTCCAGAAGCACAGATTGGACCCGACTCAAAACATTTCTGTTAAACAAAAATTACAAACTTCTTTGTTCTTTGCCTATAATCTTCCCACTAAGAGTAACTATTCTATTTAATGTATTTTTATGTTTCACACTGAGATTTCCAAACCAGCAGCTAATAGAAAAGGACAATACCGGCTCAATATAAGACTTCTAGAACAATTCCATCATTGTCCTATCGATATTGAATGATCTTCATTTTCTTAAACAGTATAGGCACTGCTGTCCCTTTTTACATAATACCTCTGTGTTCACATCAAAACACAATCTGTTATCAATAGCGGTGCCCAGGTATTTATAACTGTCCACACATTCTACCTTCTCACCCCTAATAAGAGTAGTCTGGGAAGAATGTGGTTTTGTTCTAAAGTCAATAATCATATCTTTTGTCTTGGACACATTCAATTGCAAACAGGCATCATCACACCATTTCGCAAAGTTGCCAACCACTGGACCATGACACGTTTCGTTATTTTCCAGAAGACTCATGATGACTGTATCATCAGCAAACTTTAAGAAAAATCTATTGCTGTGTTTACTTATACAATCATTTGTGTATAAAATATACAATAAAGGAGACAAAACACAGCCTTGAGGAGTTCCTGTAGATGTTATCAAAGGAGCTGAAAGACTACCATTAACACTCACTCTTTGAGTTCTGTCAGTTAGAAAATCGAAAATCCAGCCCACTAAATTAAAATCAAGACCAAAATCAGTAATTAACTTCTCTACTAAAATATGAGGTTGTAAAGAATTAAAAGCAGATGAAAAATCCACAAACAAAAGCTTGACGTGTTTTGCTCCCTTCCAAGTGCTTTAATACCAGATTTAATAAAGTTGCTGTTGCATCTTTGACACCTCGCTGTGTTATATAAAGCTGAGGACACACTACACAACTAGCGGAAACATTCTAAAGCCGCCTTTCCACTGCACACGACATTCGGACACGACTGTCACATTTCTCCTCCTAGTGGCAGTCGCACAGTACTTTCAAACTGGTCGCGCAGCAGCCGTTTCCACTATCTCCGACGAACGACAAGCGACAGACCGGAAGTCATTCATTTCCAATGGAGAGTAGTGCGGGAGCTGCGTGGAGTTCCGATCATATGCGTATGCGGAAAAATCGGATCCGATTTGAGCTGCGGATGCGTTCAAATATTTGAACTTCTGCGGCTAGATCGTATGCGACCGCTCAACCGGATATGATGTAGTCTATTAAAAACTATGAGCGTAAGGTTAGAATTACAAATATTTTGTTTACTTTAACATTATTCTTTAAACACTATTTCTGTAAAATGATGCTTTAGAATAATTATGGCAGAAATAATAATTTTATAATTATTAAATCATTATTACGCTGATTAGCCCCATAAAACCTACTATGTTTTTATTTTGGGGGTCATTTGTTTTGTGACGATACATTCATACATTAATTATATTCATTCAAATCATTAATTTTACCATGGTGAATATGCCTAGGTAACGGCTGCTGCGCGACCAGTTTGAAAGTACTGTGCGACTGCACAGGAGAAGAAATGCGACAGTCGTGTCCGAATGTCGTGTGTAGTGGAAAGGCGGCTTCAGACTGACCTCAACACACTTAAAGACCGTTACCATCGACTGGAGCAGATTCTAGTCTTTGACAGTCAGAGAGGAGCACAAACCTAATGCCTGAGTCAGTCCACTACACGACACACTTAACGACTGCAGGTCACGACTGGACAAATTCTGCCGAACCAAAAAAAAAAAAAACACTGACAAAAACCGCAGCATCTACCCGCACTCCCGCCCCGCCAAAGACAACACTGCGGAAAACACTGGTGCTTTTACCAATTGAAATGCTAAGGTTTGTTTTACTTTTCTTAGTTTGTGCTTAACAGTAAACATTAGCTTTCCTTCTATGTTGGTTTTCCTAATAAATGCCATAGCAATGTGTCTTGAATATGTTTTGCATAACAAGTCCGATGCTTCTATTTCTTTTTGGAATTATTGCTTGAGTAGACGCATTTGTCTTCTCAGTTCCCTTAATTATAATATCTCTAGCGCTATTTTTAAATGTTTAGTTAAGCAACAATATATTAACTATCTCATGTATGTCTAAAATCAGGGATTAAAAATGAATTGGTTCTAAGTAAAAACAGTATTCGTTACTTTTCCCGAGGTTAGAACGAAATAAAACATTACTTAATAAATTCAAGGCAGCCTAATTTCCTCATCCATTTGACACGAAACTATTAGGCTATAGCCTATATAATTAATATATAATAATTTTGTTTCGTCATATTCGTGATTTATGAATTTTTATGATTTTTTTAATGAAAACTTCGTTTTAAATAATAGAAATAGGCTAAAATTATGTTCGTATATTCGTTTTGAAGAAAATTCGTTAGCCTACCTATTTGTTATTAAGTTGGTTAAAATTCTTCATAACAAATTTTAAGAAGTTCAAACTTTTATTGGACTGCAGATTGAAATAAAAGAATTCTTGATAATCTTTAAAATGAGAGAAATCACTGACATAATTTAAGGCTACTTTCATGTACTGCAAAAAAAAAAATAATAATTTGCAGTGTTAACTTATGAATTAAAAGAAAGACAAGAAATAAATCACAACAAGAACAATCAAGATTTTTCTTGTAATCAAGAAAAAAATATTACAAAATTAGCTACCAAATGAATGCTGAATGATGTTTGACAGTGAACACATCTCCACTGCATATTCGCATACAATCGCTGGTGTCAGTCGCAAATATTAAACATGTTTAAAATAATCTTTGTGAATACGACTGGCAATGACTGGTTCTTGAATTCCAAGATTATAATCTTTACACCACACACTTTGCGATTTTTCTGCCGACTGCAAATAGCAACTGAACCCAACTGGAACAGACCCTCTGACTGGGCACGATCAGCTGCCAATACCAAATTTCATTCATAATCGGCCTCACAATCGTGTAGTGTGTTCTTGGCTTAAGCGAACTGAAGGGGGTCTAAAAGATTTTTAGTTTTAGCTAACAACACTTCTTTTACCAATTTCTCAAAGCATTTCATTATAAGAGATGTTAGAGCTATTGGCCTAAAATCATTTAGTGTTACTGCATTTACAGTTTTAGGCACAGGCACCACAATAGCCTGTTTCCACACTTTAGGGACTCTCTGAAGAGCAAAAGACCATTGAAAAATATTAAACAGAATACTGGTGCCAATTGCTCAGCACAAACCTTAATTAAATGCCCCCCAATGTTGTCTGGTCCAGGAGTTTTTGTCTTCTTACAACCCTTAAAAACTTTAATTATATCTGATTCATCAAAAAAGTAATTATAGTCACCACCACTGCTCATTTTATAATTCATAGATTCCATTTTGGGACCAAATTCAGGTGCATCAAAGCGTAGATAAAACCTATTTAGTTCCTCAGCCAATTGACTACTAGAGTCATACCCAGGAAATTGAATTCTCTTAGTCTCACACCCTTTAGATACAGTTATAACTGTCATCCCTTTCCAAACTGACCCCAAATTATTTCTACTGAGCTATTTCTCTATGTTTATTTTATAATTTAACTTTGCTTTCCTCACTTCCGTTTTAATCTCTCTCTGCAATTCAAATCTTTTTACCAAATCGCCCTCATAAAATGCTCTACATCTTTCATTCATAAGAGCTTTCAAGGATTTTGTGAACAATGGCTTATTGTTTGGGAATATTTTGACACTCTTACAGGGGATGAGCATATCTTCACAGAACAAAATATAACTACTAACAACATCTGTGAGTTCATCTATATCCATGCAAGAGTCATAGAAAATGTCCCAATCCGTACATTCCAGGCATCCTTGCAAATATACAGTAGACTCCTCGGACCACACTCTAATATTCTTAGTTTGTGGTTTTTCTCTTTTTAAAACAGTTTTATAAACTGGGACAAGCAGGACAGTATTATGATCTGCCGCCCCCGCAGGAGGCTTAACAACAGACTTATATGCACCTTTAATTGATCCATAGCAAAGATCAAGAGTCTTGTTAAAGGGGTCCCATTATGCTCTTTTACAAAGTCTTGATTTTGTTTTGGGGGTGTACTAGAACATGCTCTCATGCTTGGTGGTTCAAAAATCGCATTATTTTTCACATAATTTACAAACGGCTCGATTAGTTCTGGGTTTGATGAAGCCCCACCTTCCGAAAAACAAAATATGTTGTGATTGGTTAGCTGTCTCAGTGCGTAGTGATTGGCGAACAGCTTAGACGGTGTTTCAGTACTGCCCCGCCCCTTGCCAAAACAGCAAGTTCGTCAATATTGCCATATCAATTCAGACCTCGAAAATATTGAACAAGAGGATCGCGCAGAACCTTTGCATCCACGGATATTGCAAGACATATTAAAATGGTAATGTTATTGTTGTTGTTTTTTTGTCTAAATCACGTTTTAGGTTGGATGTTAACAACAGCTTAAAAATAACTGCATTTACTATGTACCGATAAGTGCAACGGTAATATGTATTATGTTTATGGCTCTTTAATTCTAACATTATAACATGAATTACAGTGAAACTGTTATACAGTTGAATTTATTTATACCATAGTTACACTATTTGTGGCGGCATATATATGCTAATTAATTATCTGCCAGCGGGAGGCGCTGTTGGAGTAGTAGAGAGCGAGGTTTCCCCAGTAACACTGTACACAAAACAGAGCTTCTCTCACAAACACTGCTTTATCAGACATTATATGCAAGATGAAATGAAAAAGACATCCAAAATTTGGTTTCCATCAGAAATACAGTGATATAAAAACACCAGCACGGGTTTCGATTTTGAAACGTGCAGAGCTCAACCAAGCTTCTCCCCACCCGCCAACCATTCAAATTTTTGTAGGCGGGATTTATCTTTGTGATATCACAAATACAGGAAAACAACTTTGTAGTCCAAAGGAGCCGTTCATTGTAGTTCTTGAAAAGGCATTTTTTAAAAGCGAAATATCTCCCTTTGGAGTGAACTTTGAGATTTGTAACTCTGTAGATCTTTTTATGCCCAAACATACACACTACACACTGACTACCCAGATAGCACACGCACGTCGCGGAGACGTCTGTGCGATGTCGTCTTTTGCGTCTGACAGATGTATATTTTAGGGCGATTGCTCATTTGGCATATGTCGCCGAGACGTCCCTGTCAGCTGTTAGCACGACGCTTAGACTATGTATTTAAGACGTAAATAATTTAGAACGTCTTTGATCTGCTCTTTAAACGATGTTAATCAGATGTTCTTAGTCTGCAAGATGTCTGATTGATGTAGGACAGACGTCGTTTTATCAAAAATCCCCCCTCCCATTATTTTAATTAAATACCCTCACGACATCTATAATCCTTTCTTGTTAAATGTGAGCCAAAATCATCACAATTAAAAGATCCAAAGACTTAAACTACTTCAGTCTGTGTGCATTGAATTTATTTAATACACGAGTTTCACAATTTGAGTTGAATTACTGAAATAAATGAACTTTTCCACGACATTCTAATTTATTGAGATGCACCTGTATATGTATATGTGGATATATATATATATATATATATATATATATATATATATATATATATAATGTCGTTAACATTACTTCTACTGGTTTTCAACATCAGTGCTGTCTGATCTGTTGATAACATAATTCTGTGCAGAATTCAAACACTTCTCACTGGATCTCGCAGCAGTGTGCAGTAACAGTGTCACGAGATAAACACTGGTTTGCGATACGCTCAATTATTGGTCCGAGCTGATAAGCAGCTCAAACGAGTAGCGCTGTTTTGTTACACTTTTGTTTCATTTGCTATTTGAAGTTTCTCATATGCAATAGAAATGCCAGTTGGTTAGGAGGTGGTCGCACCAGTGCTGAAAAACATTTAGTCGCGGCAGAAAAATGGTTGCAGTATGAAGCCCTGTCTTATTATTTGATGCTTCAGCTATATTATTGCAAAGCTCTATAGATGTTTTCCTATTACAGCAAATCTAAGTCTCCTCGAAGCTTTATAACCATAAGCACTATTAATAAAGAAAGAAAAATAAACACCAACCTGTTTGTTCTTCAGTATCTTCAGTGTGTTTGATTCTGCAGGGTTCTGGATCCAGGCCCGGATTAACACACTGTAGTGCCCTAGGGTGACCACATTTGAAGTGTTCAATGAAGTGAAAAATTCAGGAGCACCTTCGGATCAATAACAAAAATTAGCCTTCACATTACAAGGTAATATTTGACTCCTTAAAGTGATTTACAGGGGCATTTTTTGTAATGCCATTTTCCCCCCTTAATTTTATTAAAGGTAGGCTATATCATTGTAAAATTAAAAAAAATTATATTTATAAGCTTTTCCAAAATTTCTAAAAAAAAAAAAAAAAGAATAAGAACAGGTAGAATAAGAAGAATAAGTTACTAATCAAAAGAAATCAATATTAACAAAATTAGTTTCCACTACATAGGTGGCACAGAAGAACACAAAAGTGGCATGTAGGTAAATTTACAGACATTTACAGAGGCTCAGAGGTGGCATGGAAGTTTTAAATTCATAACAATGTTGTGAGATTAATGTTTTAAATATAAAATTTTGAATATAGAACTATTGTTTGATCGAAATGATTTAAATAACTGAAATGATACTTTAAACATAAAAATAAAACTGCCAGTAGATGGCGGCAAGTCACTGATTTGTTTCACTGAATCATTCATTCAAATGATTCGTTTGAACGGCTGATTCATTCAGGAACGAAGCAAGTGACTGTCTTTATGAATGGGTAATTGAATCACTGACTCACTAGATTCATTTAAAAAGGCAGGTTCATTCATAAATGAAACACCGCTGTGTTTGAAAGGAGATGCGCAGCGGCTCAGCTGTGACTGTTTGAAACAATTTTCCTTGACTAAATAGAGCAAAATCAGGCAATATTGTTAAAGTCATACTATGTACATCACTTTATATTAACTTATTGTTTATTGAACCATTGTATTAATTTAACATCACATTTACAAACTCCCTTAATAATCTTTAAAAGCTGTCACTCACTTCAGTTCATCTCACAAAGCGCCATAATAATCAATGAAGCTCTCTACACTGCACAACGAATCTCTTATTCGTCTACACTTTGTTATAACGAGAGGATTTGTGAGCTTGCATAACTCATCAATGAACAAAAGTATTTTGAGCAGTGAGTAGATTCTGATTAACATTGCATTCAAGGAATCAACATATTTCTGCGATACATTACTCACCGCTGCACAAACACGCAAGTAGAAATCTTTGAAGCTCCCCTCAGCGCAAACACAAATAGCCTATGCTGATCGGTTACTCGCACAGGTGCTCCTAAATATTTTTTGATACTCGCACGCAGTACTTTTCAGTCGCACTGTAGAGCCCTGGCTATGTGTCGTGATATTTTCTCTTGTTTTTTTTTTTTTATTTACGTTTCGCACAATCGCCAAGTTGATGCTGCCTATCCATTTGAGAATAAATTTTTTTTTTTTTAAAAAACTACATTCTCCTAATTAATCCTATTTCTTCAATATATTTTATAATAGCACCATATATTTTACCTTGTTCTGCATGCTTTTTCAAAAGGCTTGTCAAATTAAATGACTCAACACCTATATTTCTTACTTCCTTAATGAGTTTTAACCTTTCTTTTTCATATTTTTTTTTTTTTTACATTTTATTAAAACATGCTCTATTGTTTCTGCCTGATTACAATAAATACATTGACTTGTTTATGATGTGATTCTTGTGGGAGGACCTTCACTGAAGATGAATTGCAGCATGTGAGGAGCTGATCTGCCAAAATAAAAAAAATATATATCACTTACTGCAGATCGTTTTCACAGCACAATATAATGTAATATTTTTTTTCAAATAATGATAAGAAAATTAGTTGAAATCATAAACATAGAAATACATCTACAGATTTGTTACCAACAGTATTGACACCAGATCTCCTGTAAATTGCCACTTAAAGCTCATTTCATTGAAGACATCAGCATAATAAATGAGGTGAAAACAGGAACTATTGACATGAAGTAAACCCAGCAAACAGGGGACGTCCCCCAGATGTTCCGAACGTCCGTTTAGGTCCGCAGTGCGTCAGCTTTGTAACGTTCGCGGGCGGACGTTTTGAGGACGTCCACTTACGTCCGCATTTGGTACTCTTTTTGACGTTCGCTGGCGTATATTCAGAGGACATTCGTCTGAGCCAGTTTGCAAACGTCCCTGTTTCGTCCCTCATCTGCCATTTCCATTACAACACTTGAAAAATCCTGTCTCCCATGGTGGGCTTTTATCAGACCTGACACCTTACAACACAGACAAATAGAGTTGACAAAATTAAAATAAAATATAAACTCATATTGGATTTTAAAGGGTATTAGGGTGAAGTCAGCTAAAATGGGCTATCAGGTAAAATGGGCCATATAAGGTTGTAGCGTCATATCTCAAAATTTTTATAGTCAGTCACAATAACTGATCTTGCATTGTTGCTTCAACACTTGTTGACGTGTAACAATAATTTTGATTGGTCTGAGTTTCTTAAGACAGGCAGGGCAGAGCATAACATTAAGCTTGTCAGAGAAATTGTAAGTTAAGTGAGCCACATAGTAAATTTCATTCATCACTAATAAGGGTAGGCCTACTAAAGCAATTATAAGTATGCTTACCAACAAAGTTTGTTAAGACATGCTCTTTCAAATAAAAAAAGTTTATTTTAAAAAAGAAACTTCGGTTTTTGAGAAAAAGGTTATTTTAGGTAGAAATGGCTGGTTAAGCTAAAATGGGCCACAATTTTCAGCTAAAATGGGCTGCATACACACATTTTTACACAGAAATTGAGGGTGAAAATAAGTTTATAGGCCTAGATATGTATGCATACAAAATCTAGTCTTTAAAAAAAATACATACACACATAAGCTACCAGTCAAACGTTTTTGAACAGTGAGATTTTTAATGTTTTTAAATAAGTCTCTTCTGTTCACCAAGCCTGCATTTATTTGATACAAGGTACAGCAAAAACAGTAAAATTTCGAAATATTTTTGCTATTTAAAATAACTGTTTTCTATTTGAATATATTTTAAAATGTAATTTATTCCTGTGATCAAAGCTAAATTTTCAGCATTGTTACTCTAGTCACATGTTCCTTCAGAAATCATTCTAATATTCTGATTTGCTGTTCTAGAAACTTTTTTTATTCAGTTGAGTAAATTTTTTTTTCAGGATTATTTGATGAATAGAAAGATCCAAAGATCAGCATTTATCTGAAATAAAAAGCTTTTGTAACATTATACAATATATCATTCAAAAGCTTGGAGTCGATAGTAAAAAATATTTCAAAATGTTACTGTTTTTGCTGTACTTTGAATCAAATAAATGCAGGCTTGGTGAGCAGAAGAGACTTCTTTAAAAAACATTAAAAATCTTACTGTTCAAAAACTTTTGACTGGTAGTGTACATGCACACAAAAGACACCAATGCACAGAAACACACCTATACAACATGATCAGTTCATTTTTAATCGCATTGTTTAATGAAATATTCATTCAACTTTCTATTTAATGAAATACATATGGTGCTGTTGCTATGGCACACTAAAGACAATAGTGTCAATTTACTGTTAAAAATAAAATGATTTCAGCCAAAATTACCTGTGTTGTTCTCTTTTTATATTGGCCCATTTTACCTGAATGTTGTGCCGTGGCTCAAGAAGGTACCTGCTGATACTCTAACTCTCTTAATTTTAAAACAATTATACTTTTTGACATTTAAAAAATATATACATATTTAAAATATTATTGTAAAATATCAAGTTGACAGGGTGGACACAAAGCATAACACACAAAGCATGACAAAATATGACAAACATTTATTCAACTTCAAAAAAAATAATAACTATAAGTAATTACATCCTCAATCACATTGATATACCCCCACCCCCCATTCATTTTAGTGTATATTAACTACAAATGAATGCTTTGTCCGCCCTGTCATGTATCATGTATGTGTCATGAGTCTAAGTGGCCGACAAGGTGGACATTTTGAGCTTCAATTAGCATATTACCTTACAACAAACTGTGACTACCTAAATAAACACATGCTTTTGATTGGCTGAGATGTTTGATTGATTCTGTCGCGTCGCATCTGATGTGGACACCCAAATTGCTTGTCACTGGAATCTTGTCACGTTGCATGTAATTAGGAAACAGTGTTAGAGCAACTCGTCGTTTGCTTCGGAGGCCACTCTAAAGGGCTGCCAGACACCTAAGCAGAGACTATGTTGCTGGATATTTGAGGTTACAGCCCTGGTTTACGCCTCGGTGGGCTTACAGTGTCCTCTCGGATTGAGGGCTCATTCCACCAGAGGAACGGCCTCCTCCTGGGCTTGGTCCAGCAGAATTTCCATCGGCGCTTCCCATCATGTACAACACGGGACAGACAACAACAGGAGAAACTGTTCAAAGGGAAAGGTCTGGTCACTAATGTAACCTCGGTTCCCTGACATAAGGGAACAAGCTTTATGTTAGCTGCCAGACTATAACGCTGTATGCGAGTCATAGACTGTCGCTATCAGTCAAAAGATTCTGACGAAATGGTGCTCAGAGCCAAGGAGGAGGAGCAATGTTTGAATATGAGATGCGAATGGAGCAGGATATGTAAACACACAGACATGTCCTCTCTTTGTTGAAACAAAAGTAACGTGTAGAGCATAAAGCAGAGAAACTTAACCTAAAGTATCAATCTCATCAGGTTAGTATCGATCTGAGACGAATACCAGCGTTGGTATAAATACTATAGATACTAGGATCTATCTGCCCACTGCTAGACAAACTCAATCAATTTCAGTCGTGTGTGGAGTAAAATATAGTTTATTAGGCAAATAAAAGCTTCATTGAAAAATTTAAAAGCCAAAAAAGTAATTATAATACTTGATGGCATTTAGATATTAAAACTAAAATTATAAAATTACTTTTTCCTGATTCAAATACAATTTGCAGACAATAAAAGTTGTTGATAAAATATAAAAAGTAAAAATAGCAATGTATTAATAAAAAAGGTAACATTTCAAAAATAATTACATTTAATCAGCAAATACAGAAACGATCTAAGTAAATGTGAAAACTAATGAGATGGACCAATGGGTATCTGTAAAGTTTTAATGATATTACTATTCTTACAATCCTGCTTATGAAATATATTGAATATAATATGAAACAATTGAACATAATATTAAACTCATAAGAAAGCACAATGTTATACTGAATATAACTTCTGGACATTATTCTTTGGGGAGAAACTCCATCTTTTTTATTCACTGTGAAAACTTTAGATAATGTTTCTTTGTCTCGTCACTTGTAAACAATGTTCCCTCTAAGCTGTGCAAAGAAATAGTATGCCACACACACACAAAAATGAGTTGGGAAAGCCATGTGAAAGAATTGCAAACCGCTATAGAGTTGATGTTGATATGGAGTCGGTACCGATGAATGAGGTTTACAGGTTTCATAGAGAGCAGTGTTGCCAATTTAGCAACATTTCAGACTACCCTAGCAAGCATTTCTTCCAAAAGCACCTTGCAACAAATGTAGCCATTTTAAAAATGTATTTAGCAACTTTTGATAAGTGACTCAAATGATAAAAAGATACACATTTACCTTCTAAATTACACAAATTGAGGAAACCAAAGATAGTACACACATCAAGTGAATTAAGTTAGCTACTCTTTGAAATTGTTTAATTTAATAATAATAATACGACTACTAATAATAACAACAATAATAATTTAATAATTGTTCATTTGTAATACACATTGTTAGTAGCTTGTACCTGCGATTGTTGATCAGTTAGTAGTACACTGTAAGAAAAATATCTAGAAAAATGAAAAAGGTACTAGTAATTTTCCAGGACATTATCCATTATCCGTTGTAACCCTGTAACCCCAAAAACACAAAATAAAAAGCGTAATTTAAAATGCAGTTAAAAATTTCTGGAAAAATCAATACAGAAAATTTCCTTCCTTCAACATAATAGATTGTGCCCTATTGTTACAGACCTTTCTTAGAGTGTAGCTTACTAACTAATACACTGCATAAAAGTATAATTGTTCAAAATGTGTAGTTTTATTTGTTTACTAGCTATTAATTTTAAAAAAATTGTAATTGTTCAAAAACATGCACGTTTTCAATAATTCAATATATTTAAAAATAGTTATTTATTTTAATATTATAGTATGCATTTAAATTATTTTACGAACATATCTAAGTTAACATATATAAAATATACCTTTTGCTGAGATTTGATGTAGTGACACAATTTTGTGTTGTTTTTTATTTCCTGAAAATGAATCCTGAAAAAAGTCTCACAGGTCCCAAAAAATATTAAGCAGCACAACTGTTTCCAACATTGATTGTAAATCAGCATATTAGAATGATTTCTGAAGGATCATGTGACACTGAAAATTCAGCTTTGCTTCACAGGATTAAATTATATTTTAAAGTATATTAAAATAGAAAACTTTTTATTTTATTTAAATTGCAATAATATTACACAATATTATTTTGTGAAATAATATTCAGTAGTTTTTAGTAAATAGATACAGCCTTGATGAGCATAAGAAACTTAAATAAATAAATAAATACTTTACTGATCCCAAACTTTTGAATGGCAGTGTATTATACTGTAAAACATGTTTTCTCAGGTAACCTAAAATGTACATCATTTAGTTACATCAAGGGTCAAATCAAATATAAATAGCACATTAAAGGTAAAAGTTACACTTTTTTTGTGTGTGTGCTGTACAGGTCTGGTATAAATAATGTTTTTACTCAGGTGGTCGAAATGTCCACCTAATAGAGTAAAAAATTTGCTCAGCAAGAAAAAAAATTACAGGGAACATTGTTTGTAAATGACAGATTTATCCAGATGATATTTTTACTGCTTGATGCATTATTGTGTCACATTTGTTGAGGACGCAGCATCAGATCTGAAAGTGCTGGATCTGAAGATGATATACTTACTGTGATGTCTTTTTGTATGCCTGTGTAGAGCAGAAGATTGATTGAAATGCTGCCCACATGCCGTGCATTGATACGGTTTCTCTCCAGTGTGGATCCTCTCATGTGTTTTCCGACTTGTTGAATGATTGAATCTCTTGTCACAGTGTGAACACTTGTAAGGTTTTTCTCCAGTGTGGATCCTCTGGTGCTGTTTCAAACTGCTTGCTGAAATAAAAGTCTTTTCACACTCAAAGCACATGTATTCTCTCACACCGGTATGTATTTTCTGATGTTTTTTCAAACTTTGTAGTAATAAAAAACTCTTTCCACATAAATAACATGAATATGGCTTCTCCTTTGTATGAATTTTCAGGTGTCTCCTCAGGTTTGTAGCCCACAAAAATGTTTTGCCGCATTGATCACATGAGTACAGTTTCTCTCCAGTGTGGATGTTCATATGATCCTTAAAGCTTGATGATTGTGAGAAGCTCTTCCCGCACTGATCACAAGTGAACGGTTTCTCTCCTGTATGAACTCTCATGTGAAGCTCAAGATCACATTTGTATGTGAAACTCTTTCCACACTGAGTGCAGGTGAACGGTTTCTCTCCAGTATGAACTCTCATGTGAAGCTCAAGACTACGTTTGTATATGAAACTCTTTCCACACTGAGTGCAGGTGAACAGTTTCTCTCCAGTATGAACTCTAATGTGAACATCAAGATGACATTTGCGTGAGAAACTCTTGCCGCACTGATCACAAGTGAATGATTTCTCTCCAGTATGAACTCTCATGTGAAGCTCAAGAATATGTTTGTTTGTGAAACTCTTTCCGCACTGATCGCAAGTGAATGGTTTCTCTCCAGTATGAACGCTCATGTGACGCTCAAGATGAAATTTGCGTGTGAAACTCTTTCCACACTTAGTGCAGGTGAACGGTTTCTCTCCAGTATGAACTCTCGTGTGAACATCAAGATGACATTTGCGTGAGAAACTCTTTCCGCACTGATCACAAGTGAATGGTTTCTCTCCAGTATGAACTCTCACGTGAAGCTCAAGAATATGTTTGTTTATGAAACTCTTTCCGCACTGATCGCAAGTGAATGGTTTCTCTCCAGTATGAACTCTCATGTGATCATCAAGATGACATTTGCGTGAGAAACTCTTTCCGCACTTAGTGCAGGTGAACGGTTTCTCTCCAGTATGAACTTTCAGGTGACGCTTAAGATAAGGATGGCATGTGAAAGTCTTTCCACACTTAGTGCAGGTGAACGGTTTCTCTCCAGTATGAACTCTCATGTGACGCTCAAGATAAGATTTGCGTGTGAAACTCTTTCCACACTGAGTGCAGGTGAAAGATTTCTTGGCCCTTCTTTTTTTTAAATCTTTCTGTTTGGGTTTTTCTCCACTTTTGAATTTTGATACATGATTTTTATCCTCAACTTCACTCAATTCCTCTTTATCCTCATTGTCTTCAATCAACTCTGAAATAAAAGTAAAACAGTGAATTTTCAGTAACTTGTTAAAAAACATAAAAGTGAAAGAGCATAAGAAATTGAAAGGACATAAAAACAAACCCTGATATAACAGCTGAAAGTAGACAATTGCATAACACAATTTTTATCATTTTGATGCAATTTCATAAATTACACTTCCCTGAAAATCCATGAATGAGGTACACTGATCTTCAAATTATTAGTTTTAAAATATTATAGGCCCAAATCTCATATTTCTATAGGGAGAGCTATTAAATGTTTGATGAACTACATGAGCAAAAGTCTTGTATCGCAGCGTTCAGCAGCTCTTGTAGTGCAGAGATGCGCTGATGCGAAGCCCCTATGAGAGAGTGAAAGAGAGAATAAATCCCGCCGTTTGATTTAATCTGATAGTTTGTGTGGATTTTTTTTACTCGTATAACTTGCATGCTATATTGAATAAATGTACACAGGAATTTCACTCATTATAAACTTGAAAGCTGTGGGAATTAGTAAAGCTATACGATGTACAAGCTTTCCTGTAGCTCAAATAGTAGAGCATGGCGCTAGCAACGCCAAGGTCATGGGTTCGATTCCCAGGGAAACCAAGAGCTGATAAAATGTAGAAACTGTAACTTGAATGCAATGTAAGTCGCTTTGGATAAAAGCGTCTGCTAAATGTAAAATGTAAATGTACACACTACTGTTGTCAAAGGACCCGGTACTTCGGTACCAAGTCTGTACTAACGAAATGAAAATGTCATGGTACCAGGTTTATTTAAGTACCGGTGGTACAGAGTACCCAGTCAACCTGGTTCTTGCTGCACTATCTGAAAGGTGCGCAGATGCGCTCTCTTCATAAAAGCACAGAGACATGGCAACCTCAAACGGAGGAAACACATCAAACTAGCAAACACTTTAAAGACCGACACCCGGATCAAATGAAAGAGTTCAAGCAGGTAAATTTCAATTTAATATTTACATATTTTGTTATGAATATTATTCCATATTTTAATCTGAATGTAGGACTGAAATAATCATTGCTGTTATTAGTGGAGTTAGCATAAGTGCGGCTAACGCTAATATAATGAACATTAGAATGAAGTTTCTTTAACTATTTAATGCACCTATAACTTGTATTCGGGTAAAAAAAAAAAAACAGGAGGACATGATGGTATTTACTATTTTTACACACCAGAGGCTTTTAAATGAATCGTGAATCTAAAATATGCGTGTTAGAGAATGTACACATGGTTAACAGTGTTTACATCATATCAATCCATCAGAGCAGCAGTTCTGGGCTTTTTTTTTAGCTAGTTAGTTAGTTGTTTTTCTTGGCTGGATAACTAGCAGGTTTTAAAAATTTCTTTAAAATAAAAAAAAAAATGTACACAGTCTGGATTAAATGAAAGCCGTCAAATTTTATCTCCTGTATAGACTTTACAATACAATAATCATTAACATGACTTCATGTTATTATCTAACATCAACATACAGTGAGTGAACAATATTATAACATTAATTAATGTTTGTGAATGTTATTTAATACAAACTCGATCATTAATGTTTGTTCAAAGTACATAAAATCAAAAGTTCAGCCTGTTAAAATTATTTAATGTATTAGTAAATTTTGAAATTAACCCTAAGAAGAATAATTGCAATATAACTATTGTTTATTGATAAGTCATGTTATCTAACATATGAGTCTTATTGTGAAGTGTTTTTAATACTACAGTTTCCATCTATTTGATATACACTTGTCTTAAATGTAATCTTATCTAAATTTATTATAAAAGCTGAGGTTTGTTATTTACTGAAATGTTATATTTTAGCTGGAGTCAATGATCTAATGTTACATTTGGTCAGACTCAGCCCATTGCTTTACTTAAAGGCACAATATGTAAGATTTTTTTTATTTAAATATCCAAAAACCAATAGAACAGTGTTATATAATTTACTGATTTGTGTACTAAAATTATCCCAAATGTTTTGAAGAATGTTTAATTCCAGAGAAAAAAGCAATTTTAACTAGTGAAACGGACCGTGTCCATAGTGTCCTTGCGTCGGCTGCCAATGATGTCATACACCCTCAGTTTCTGGTTTTGTTTTGTAGAAAACATGGAAACCCCAAAGACACTTTAATATGTTATGCATTTTATTAGACAGGTGACGAACGCACAGAGTAGCATTATAAGTTTCAACACACTCACATGCATCTAGTTTGAGAAAACCATAGATAGATATACTAGATGCCTCATTAGCGACTGTTTCTATGGGCCGCTATACGTAAGCCGTCCGCCATATTGCAGCGGTAAACTTGACGTCATTCACCATAGTAATCACTGAATATTTTGAAAGATGCCACAATCATGCACAGAACGGCTCAACGGTTCTGTGCGAACCTACAGTATGGTGAATCAAGTCAAAAATACCATTCCAAGATGGCGGCCGCATCTACGTGCCTGGAACGGTCGAATAGGGCGTCTATATATGTCTATGGAGAAAACAGCGCTGTTTTACCTCACATACGCACGACCGGAAGGAGCGGAAGCGCTCGACTGTGGCATAATAAAAGCTCCGCTGCTTTCGAGCCCTGCATTGCTCTCGTCCTTCATTAGCAATCACTCCAGCGTTCTCGTTTCGCTTCTACGACTTTCAGCCCCGTCCTGCTTCATACTACAGTGACCTTAATAAGTCTTTAATACATTAACTCATCCATGGACATGATTCCAACGGCTGTGGGGATGAAGACAATAGTGTTGCTTTCGTCAATGAAAATTATGACTAAATATCGTCGTCAATGAACCTTTATTACGTGACGAAAACAAGACGAGACGCAACGTAAATGCTGGTCGTGTGACGATGACTATAATTAAATGTATAATGCAATATTGTTGACGAATAAAAATGAGACTAAATGTGGTTTCAAAAATAAAAACTATGCTAAAATGTCTCTTCATTTTCGTTGACCAAAACGAGACGAAACAAAATGTTATAATGTTATTTCGTCTCGTTTAGTCGCGTTATTATTTTGCAGTATTTCTGTTTCCTGTGTCTCACTTCAGGGGCTGCATCAGGTCGCACTGCGCAGACGCAGGCGATGTCACTTCCTCAAGCCCCACTCGCGGCATTAGGGACTTTAAGCAACAACAGCTGATGGAACGGCAACGGCAAATAAAGTGCAATTGCGCACGTGCGACTTTCAGTGCTACTTCGTGATGTGTACATTGTAACAGTCTACTACAGGGTACAGCTAATTTGCCGTAGTCGCTACTAAAATCTAAATCTAGGTTTTTAGACTTATTGGCATCATACAAGACTAAAAACTCTTCTTCTGACAATAAGTTGTCGTTTAATGCCAAAAGCACGCTTTCTCTTGCCCGTTTAAATGACATTTTGTATTACGCTAATGATAAATGATTCGCCGTCCTGTCTGTTGTTGCTGTTGCTTAGTGATTTTTGCGCTCTTTGGCTACGGCAGTTAACAGTTTACGTCAGATCGCCGTTGCCATTCCATCAGCTGTTGTTGCTTAAAGTCCCTATTATTTAAAAGACGACAACAAACAAAGTTAAGTCTGACACAGAGAAAGGGACCGATGGCCGGCCAGCCGGGGTTCGTCTTTGGGAGAAAAAGAAGAAACGACATTTGGAAAAACTTTCATTACATAGAAGTGGAAAAGAAAACGGAATGTGTTGTGGAAAAAGATGGGGAGAAATGCGGCCACAAAATCACATGATGCCATTTTATTTTATTTATTTTGTGTGTGTGTACTTCTAACATGTTTGGTTGGTAAAATAAATGTTGTAAATTCAAATCAGAGCATCTTCCGTGTCTGGAATGGATGTATTCTTGAGTCTATAAGGTAACGATAATATAATAAGATAACCTTGTTTGAAATGGGTTCGGCTAAAAGAACATTTTGGTTTCGTCTATACTACTAGGTACTTATACTATATTGACTGGGTTAAATAGAATTGCATTACTAAAAAGAGACAAATACAATTTTCATTGACTAAAACAAGACTAAAATAGTCATGGATAATTCTGACTAAAATAAGACTAAAATGCTCAGACTTTTAGTTGACAAACTTGACTAGACTAAAAAGAGTATGAACGTGACTAAACCTAATAAAAACTAAAATGACAGCTTCACACAAAGACTAGACTAAAACTAAAATTAAAACAGGCCGCCAAAAACAACACTAGAAGACAACAACTCCCATGATTCCACACTCAGGCACGGCGTCATCAATCTACGCCTTCGTTTCTGTTTTTTTTAATATGCGGCCTTTGGCGGCGAAAACTTACATATTGTGCCTTTAAGTATATTAGATTTTCCTTTTACAGCTGCAGGCTGAGGAAGATCATGAAATACACCAGCAAACCCTAAAACAAGACAACAGTTTAAAGATGTTTTTCAGCTGCAGCAGAAATATAACAAACTTTTGGGTGAAACTACTTTTTCATACTTTTATTACTTGTGGAAAAACTTTGAATAAGATTAATAATAAGTGTAACATCTGCTTATGATCCTTGATGGTTGTTGGGACTTTAGGTCATAAGAGACCCTTTTAGCCTTTTGACATTTGCATATAATTCACAGCCTGGCCCCACATTCTATCTTTATATGGGGCTAAATTGCCATGGGTTGCCCCCCCCACTGTCAAAAAGATGCTAAACAGATCGACTATCTTTTCTCTCCATCGGACTTCAAACACATTCCAAGAGAACTAAATGACCCTCGGTACCAGGCCTGCCTGACCAGTGGACTACCCCCACAATTACAAGATACATAACACACACATACGTAGAGACATTTTCTTTATTTAGACCATAATTAATCAGTTACAAATGTATCTGGTATATGTATGTGTTGTTTGTATGTTTCCTTATTATATTAGCCTAGTTACCACTCGTTATTCGTATTAGTAAGCTCTAAACACTCATATTCAGGTGTATGAATGCATCTCTGGTTTAATACCTCTTAGATGTCTCTTTCTTGATATCAAAATGATCTGCTCTTTATTCCTCAAACAATGATGTACACTATGTGATCGTGAAATGCATCATACTATTCTTACTGTACTGTGGGAAATATTACGCCAAGTCTCCAGATCAGTCATAAAACATGCAAATGAGGTGTCAAGTGGGACAAAGAAACACTTTCCCGATGAAACTATGTGCCTTGTTATTGGTCAAAATAACCAAAATGGGTGTTACAGGGAAACCAGATAAAACTTCTCCCACACCCAAAAGGCAGGTTTTCTCTTTACCTTCGGTGCCCTGGAGACACTTATCACCTTGGAAATCTTGCGGCTCCCCTTCCGGGGGGAGTCCAAGCTTCTGGCAGTTTTAAGTTCAGTAACTTTGTCGATTCACTTCGGACTAATCAACCCATGGCTGGGATGACGAAGCTTCCACTCCTAAAGGAATTCATCAGGAATCTACGTTTAATGTGTATGTTTGTGTCTAGTTAGATGTTGCATGTTCCCCTGTAGTGTAGTTTAATAAACATCCATATGTATTCATGCTTGGTTGGGTGTGTCTGCTGCTCTCAGAACGAGGTCACTTTAACGTTCTGGTCTTGTTACATGCTCGGGGAGCAATGTATCAGTAAGGAAATTATTTTTCGTGGCCAGAGAAATCATTTTCCTTAGAGTCAATAGACGACAAACTGTCCATACTGCGGACGAACTAATCATTTTATTGTACTATTAATGCTACAGTTAATTCCTGAAGATGGATATATAATTGATAACAACCCATTATGATTAATTATGTTCATCTCACCTAGCGCAAATTTGCTACATAAGACTAAATAAAATAATTTTAAATAAGCATAAAGAATGGCATTTATTTTTGTTTAACTTTATAAATAAAAATGTTTTTTTTTTTTTTAATTAGCATGTTTTGTGTTTTGCTTTGGTACCGAGAACTGTGGATTTTCACTGGTATTGGTACCGAATGCATTTTGGTACCGTGACAAAAAGTAGTCATTACAATTAACAGGGCTAACTTACAATGTTTTTAATAGATTGTGATCACGTTAAATACAGTTTTCGTCGTATATTAAAAACATTTCATGTAGGGATGTAACGATTAACCGCGAGCCGGTTGAAAATCGATTCATATATGTGACGATTCAAATCGGTTGAGATGCTAAACAAATCGCGATTCAGTTAGGGGTAGGAGTTTATATGTATGTCTAAGGAGAACTTACTGTCTTTAGAAAAGTTTAGATGGTATTTTTTCTTTCCATCTTGCTTCTGTATAATGCATATTAAAGTTCATAAGTACAACGCTGCTTTATTTACAGCGGAAACCAAGGAAACGAGAGTGAATCTGCGTCTCATTCAGCTCATCTGCCGTTTCATTTCATGCAGATATTTCTTATGTATAGTTTCACAAAACTGAAGTCAGACCATTCTGTTTTTGCTTCAAATTTCGAAATTATACAATCTAATTTAGATTAAAAACTGCTCACGTTGCATGTATGCAGCATCTTTGTTTGGATCATAATTAAAATGCAGTGGTTGCCTCTAGTTTTAAATGGAAAGAGCACAGAGAAAGCCTTATTTTGTTTATGAAGAGATTTCTTTTATTTGTGTTACTTAGTTGATTTGGAGCTTGTTTAAAAAATTTCAATTTAGTTTTGTTATTTACATTTACATTATATTTACATTTTATTTAACAGACGCTTTTATCCAAAAGCGATTTACAAATGAGGAGAATAGAAGCAATCAAAACCAACAAAAGAGCAATAATATGCAAGTGCTATGTTAGTAGATTATTATAATGTTATATTTCAATTTCACAAAGAAACGTGCTGCATTTTGTCGAAGTAATAATAAAAGGACACATTTAATTTATAATTAGTCTTCAATCTCATTTTGTAAAAAAAAAAATTAAAAAAAAAATTGAATCGTGAGTTGAGTGAATCGTTACATCCCTAATTTCATGACATGACACCCATTATATGGTACTTGCCTAAAAAGACAGGTTTATGATGTGCGTTATTAACAGATTACACTAACATTAGGTTACTTAAGCTATAGCCGTACCCTTATCTTCCACTTATGGAGAGAGAAAAAAAAGTTCCTGGTGGATGTGTTCAGGGAACCTGGGTGTCAAAATATAACGTTTAACTTGGAAATAAGATCTTCTCTAGACTGGAATACACTACACGACTTAAATTCTGAACAGATTTAAAAAAGCTGGGCATCATACACTAAATGACTGAGGATCATACACTACTAGACTTTCGTGTAAATCCAATCATAATTCATGCTGACATTTTAATAAGAATCAAATGGATTGAGAATGAAAACCAACCTGTTTGTTCCTCGAAATCTTCTTGTTTGAGACTGAAAACTTCTTCAATCCTGAAGTCTTCAGTCTCCTCTTTAATAAACGCCATTTTTCTATGTTTGCACACTCTGTCATGATCAAGATGAGAATAATTAAAGAAAAATTAATAAATGCAAACTAAATCTTCTGTGTGCGTGATGGCTAAAAACAAACAAACAAACAAACAGGCTAAAAACTAGCACTACAATTTGAATAATTTATATACAAAGTTTATATTTATTTCAATATTATTTATAGTTATTTCATGATCATATATTCCGTTTTCATCAAAAACATTTGCGTTTTTTTGTAATTGTAAAACTTGTTACACGTGTTTGTTGTTGTCACTGTTTTGACAAGCAGGCGTCGAGCGATTAGAAAAACAGCTTCATTTAGAGCCAAGATGGGTTCAGTTTCGTTTTTAATGTTGTGAATGTGCGAATATAAAACCAACTTTACCCAAGTAACTAATTCACGATATTTAGGGAGCGAAATGAGACGCGACTTTACTGTAACTTACTCGTCTGTGGATGCGCTTTACTTACACAAGATAACATTCTTTAATATTAAAGTATTACGATGTTAACATAAACAATAGTTAATGCATTTCATAGTTCACTACGGCTTTTAAATGAATGAAAACAAACCTTTCCTCAGATCACAGACGCAGCCTTATGACGCCACGCCGCCAGACCAAAATAAAAGTCTTGTTCACAAGAATCATCACATACAGAAAACACACATATAATAAGATACAGGATTAATTCAAAGAACGGATAGCAGATTGCCAAAGCTTTTTTTTCAAAAGCTTCTAGTTTCTCTCTAAATGTAAGTGTGAAGCACTCACAATTCACAATACCAACTGCAAAGCATTTGTGACATTGTTTTAATCCAGGATGAAGTTATTCATATTACAGGTTTTTGAATGTCTAAATATTTAAAAATTTGTAAAACAAATTCAAGTGATATATTTTATGTAAAACTGAATTTCTAATCAAATCCCATCTCAGTTTCTCCCCATTTTATTTGGGTAAAGGGGTCATATGATGGTGCTAAAAAGAACATTCTTATGTGTATTTGGTGTAATGCAATGTGTTTACGTGGTTTAAAGTAAAAAAAAAAAAAAAAAAAAACGCATTATTTTCCACATATTTTACCTCCTCTAAGCCCCGCCTTTCTGAAACAGGTCGATTTTTACAAAGCTCATCGGTGTGAAACAGCGAGGTGTGCTCTGATTGGCCAGCGATCCAGTGCGTTGTGATTGGCCGAATTCCTCAAGCATGTGATGAAATGTTACGCCCCTTACCATAATATGATGCTTAAAATTAAGGACTAAAGTAAAAAGGTCATCAACATCGTTGTTTATCAGGACAGGAATGGGGAGCAAGTAGAGCATCCCTGCAAAATATATACTGGGCTCTCATGAGATCTGTTTTTGATTATGGATGTATAGCTTACATGTCAGCAGCAGAATCAAACCTTAAGAGATTAGATGTTTTGCAAGCTCAGGCTCTTAGAATCTGCAGTGGATCATTTAAAACATCTCCGGTGGATCATTTAAAACATCTCCGGTATCGTCGATGCAGGTGGAAATGGGAGAAATGCCTTTAAGAATCAGAAGAGTTAAATTAATGATGGCATACTGGGTTAATCTCCAGGGACAAAATGAGTTTCATCCTGTCAAAAGTATATTAACAGAATGCTGGGAACATAATGAAAGAAATTTTACAAGTTTTGGATGGATAGGTAATGCAAAAGCAAGAAATATAGGATTGCATCAATTACAGTACAGCGATGCAGTTTCAATTTCTTCCATTCCTCCTTGGTTATTCCCTTTGCCAAATGTTGACCTCAATATACAGCAGGAATTGAAAGATAATTCGGTACAACTTCCAACATGGTTTATAGTCCAGAATTATTTCAAGGAACAATATCCAGAATCTGTGAGATCCTGAAACAGGATTTGCAGGTGCAGCAGTATATATTCCAATGACTGATTGTTGTATTAAGAAAAGAGTAACCAATCATTTGTCAGTATATGCAACAGAATTATTGGCAATATTACTGGCCCTGCAGTGGATAGAGGAGAAGAAAATAAAAAACTCTATCATTGCATCAGATAGCTACTCATCACTTGAAAGTATAAGATCTGGCAGGTCATTATTTAGGATGGATATTATCAATGAGATATTCCGTAAGATGTGTAATATAAAAGTTATGGGTATATCTACATGTTTCATTTGGGTTCCTGCTCATGTTGGTGTGGAGGGAAATGAGAAGGTGGGTGTTCTGGCTAAACAAACTCTAAGAATAAAGCAAGTAGATTTTCAAGTCCCGTTCAGTAAAGCAGAAGCTAAAGTACTCATAAGAGCATATGCAAAATCAGTATGGCAGGTATATTGGGATGACAATGAAACAGGTAGACATTTATACAATATACAAAAACAAGTTGGTGCTGGGAGGAGGGAGAGCAGGAATCGAAGAGAAGAGAGTATCCTAACTCGGATGAGAATAGGTCATACTGGACTTAACAGTACACTATATAAAATTGGGAAACACCCAACTGGGGAATGCATTCACTGTAGCCAACAAGAAACAGTTGAGCATGTACTGCTTCACTGTAGGAAATACAACAATGAGAGACGTCACCTTATTAAGGCATTGAAGAACGTAAAACACCATGACTTTTCTTTATCAGGTCTATTAGGGAAAACAGCTAGTAAGTTGTATGATGATATTAAATTTGTGAAAGTAAGTAAATTATATAAAAGAATATAGAGTTTACGCATCGCTCCGCGTAAACATTACCATGTCTGCATTTGTTATTGGAGAAACACAAACAACAAGCACTACTTACACTCGCGTTTGAATAGTAAATATCAGATTCTTTAATAAAATAATAATTCTATAATAAAACGTAACGTTACTTACAGGCTGTGAGTCAGAAGAGCCAGACTGTCCTTGTAAAGTTGGAACTGCCCCACTTTTGAGTAAAAGCCTTTCTGCATGTAACAGTCGTGGTCCAGTAAGTGCTGTGTGAGTAAACCTCGCTCCCCTGATCTCAAGAGGCGTTCTAGCGACTGACGCTAAAGGCCGTGGCCTGTAGCTCCTGCGCTGGAGACCGCGGTTCGAATCCTGCTCGGAGCAAGGAAAGTAGGACCGGTTGCACACAATGTTCAGAAAAGAATCCTCCGTGAAACTCGAATATTTGTGTTGTACTGCTCTGGGACAGTGTTGTAAATAAAATTCAGCCACAGATCTCTTATGTCCTCTTTTGGCAGGCCAAACAAAGTACTTTTTCCTTCGCATCCAAACACACAGCACCTCTCCAGGACATGGCACCGGCGGAAGCAACAACATAGAGCGAGAAAGTGACGCCTTCTTTCTTTGCGTATACATTTGGGCGGTGTTATGCAAATCTTCCCACATCGTGACGTAGAGATGTGGGGGCGTTAGAACGAGCCGTTTTAGGTAGGTGTGGTTAAATCTTAACTTTAATAAAGAATATCTCTTTGGATTTGAGACTTTAGTCTTTGCAACTTTACAGATCTTCTTTATGCACCAAGAGCTTGTAACACTCCAAAGAGAAAGGAAAATTTGAAATCGCATCATATGACCCCTTTAAAATATTAAAGGGCCTTGACTATAAAGCATTACATTGATGGTGGGTTTAAAATAGTTTGACTGAATGAAAAACAGTGTCTTTGTGTCTGTCCTGTTTTTTTTAGTCGCATTTCTATGTGGAAGTGCTCTAGATGGGTGTCTTTCACCATTTCAGTGCTTTTTGATGTTTTTCTGTTTTGAATGGTTTAAAACATGTCTAGAGACACAGTTTTGCTCATGTCACGTCTGATCATTTCTTTTAGTTTGAAGTTGTTTAAAACTTAAAGTAGTTTTAAAGCTTGCCTTGAAGGTTTTAAGTTTGAAGGCGAGAGAGAGATATATATATATATATATATATATATATATATATATATATATATATATATATATATATATATATATATATATATATATATATATATACACACACACACACACACACACACACACACACACACAGAGTGTATATATATTAGGGAACCCTCACTAATTTAAGAAGCACCCTCAGTGATTTGATTCTGGAGCCGGGCCTGAATTCAGGTCAAGAAGTCAGTTTCACACTGAGGTTGAGACGATTGGTTTTATGTACTGTATAAAATTTGTATTACTGCTTGTTTAAAAATGAATCTAATGACAGAGCTGTTACTTCTGCTGTTCAATAAGTCAACTAAGAGGACTACTGCACGACTTCTAGCAAGGAAGATGTTGTGTTAGATTTGTGGTCATGGCATGAAAATGAAAAGATGCCACGATACATCAGATGGCTTTCACTGGTAGGTTGTATAAGACCTGCACATTTCCCTGCTATGATTTTATTTGACCTCTCAAATACTATTTTATGTGAAGTATAAAAGGTAACTTTGTCCAAGTACTTTACAATGGTCAGGTTGTCGCGTCGGTTGACACAGTGTAACATTACTGGCAATCTGTCGTTGGCAGCCTACTTTACTGTAGCAGTTAGACTGTAGTGAACTACTTTCCAATTTTACTACCAAAAAATAAATAAAATATTCAAAGAGGGGAGCAAATAAAGCTTCGGGAGATGACCAGGCCAAAATAACAAACATAAGAGTTCTAACTTAGGGAGAATAGTTTTTAAACTTACAAAAAGTTTTAAAAAAAAAAACCAACACAACAGAAGGGTTTTTTTTATTTAAAATTGAAAAAAGAAACATGAGAAAACAGCACCATTTTCGTTTTTCGTTTTTTCAGAAAAATGAAATCGCCTTGATTTGCCGTTTTTACATTCGGGTAGAAAATGGATAAACAGCTTGAATGTTCGATTTCCACGTGTGGGAGGGGAGTTAAAGGCCCCTTTTCACTGATTGGTCAAGCAAGGATCAAAAGGTCCCGTCATCATGTCGTCTTCAGTTTCGTGCATCAGAATAAAAGCGTTTATTGCAACTCCTGCGTTCATCTCCCTCTCATCAAACAACCAGACTAACAAATGGCTTGACACAAACCATACTGGGGCAGCACCTATAGACAGGGTTCACTTCTGTGTAGACATTGATTCTCTATGACAAATATTAGGTGCTTATTGCAGAAATATGTATGTACCTCTTATCTGCAGACATGTTAGCCTTTTAGTCTATTTCTTTGGCGCACCGCAAATTTTATTTAGCTGTCCAGTTATCAAAATCTGTGTGGCAAAGCTGCGTGACATTTACATTATAGTGAAGTGCAGACCAGTATCGATTTTAGTGTGAAAATAAAGCTATCGTACCGTTTTGATTATTATTTCGAGTTTTTGTTTTGTTTTTTTCAAAGAGAAGTTTATATGATACTGTTAATATCTGATGGCACATTACACATGTATATAATACATGCTATTTTTATAGAAAAGGGCATTTTTCTAACTTTATAAAATATGTCTGTCACCTTTAATATTAAATTCCTGAATTTAGTCAATATTTGAAAAATGACATTATAGCTGTTACCAATTAAATCAGCCAAAACCATCACTGTGGCACAGAAGCTGCATCTTAAGTTAATGTATTTACACAATTAATGCTGCTCAGATGGCAGTAAATGCATTAACACAGCAATTGCATTATGGAATGACATTAATGTCTTAAACAAAAACATGTTGAATAGCCTACAGAAATATGAAATGAGTGACAAAATGAAACAATTGGATACTTGAATTATGAAGGTTACATCGCCAGTAGGTGGCGGCAAGTCATTGTGTTGATGAATGAGTCAGAGTCATGAATTCAACAGATTAGTTCAAAATGCTGATTTGTTCAGGAGCAAAGCAAATGGGTCATTGAACCACTCACTCAAACGATTCATTCAAAGACTCGGATTCATTCAAGAATGCAACGCCTGTGTTTTAAGTCAAATAAAACAGACTTTATGTCTAAAATGAAATCAATTTATACTCATTAATGAAATGGTACGGTCTAAAATAAAAGTTATGACTGCTGGATATACTAAAATCAATACTGCTCTGAGCTTCACTATAATGTAAATGCATTCGCCCCGTGTTGTCCAGTGCGTCACGCAGCTTTGTCACACAGATTTTGATAACTGGACAGCTAAATAAAATGTGCGGTGGAAAGAAAGAGACTAAAAGGGTAATGTGACTGCAGAGCCAAGGTACATACATATTTCTGCAATAAGCACCTAATAATTGCCATAGAGAATCTATGCCTACACAGAAGTGAACCGCGTTCATTTGTTAGTCTGGTTGTTTGATGAGAGAGAGACGAAATGCAGGAGTTGCAATAAACGCTTTAACAGCGGAGGACTCTTATTCTGTTACACAGTACAGAATGACGGCACGGTTTCGTTTTTGCTTGACCAATCAGTGAAAAGGGACGTTTAATTCTCTCCCACACGTGGAAATCGAACATTCAAGCTGTTTATCCATTTTCTACCCCTGAATGTAAAAACAGCAAATCAAGGCGATTTCTTCTTTTTTTTAATAATACGAAAAACAATTCTCATGTTTCTTTTCAATTTTAAATAAAAAAAAACACGAATGAACACGGACCCAGAAGCCTTACCTTACTCCCTTTCTAACCAAAAACAGGAGAAAACATGGACATTAAACAAAAAAGGCATCCACCTCCCTACTGCTCCAAAAACTACAATTATAAAGTTTGAACTTAAATCCCAAGTTGTGAATTTACCTGAGTAAAACAGAGCAACAACACCTCTTCAAAGATTCAAAGGTAAATACGTTGTACACTAACAATCAGAAGGCCAACAGATCAACTATTAGCACACGAGATAATGTCTGGGACAGAAGAAAACAGTCACAGGAGGCAGCGAAGGCAAAAAGAGGAATCTTTACAGGGAATCTCCAGCTTTATCCACAAGTTCTCCCTCCAGCAGCCAATCAGAGCTAGCCAGTAGTTGATGACAATTAGGACCAGCTGATCTTCATTAAGTAAGCTGTGTGATCAGTGCAATCAGGTGTGTGTGTGTGTGTGTGTGTGTGTGTGTTGTCAGTGCAATGGATGATGGGTACTGTAGTCCGTGGGTATGCGCAACAGTAGTGTAGTGCAGGAGTCAATTCGATGGAAGGGCGACCTCTGGTGGCTATCGGGCGGAAGGCCACAGACCGGATTCGTGACAATGCTAGTAGAACAGTGTTTTACAAAATAACCAAAGCACTTCAACAAAAAGCTTTATTTTGTGGAAAACACAGTGCTCAAAATTAGAGAACCGCAATGATTGTAGCACAAAGAAAGATTACATTTGAAATCTCTAAAGGCATTTCACAGCAGTCAAACATTAGTAGGAAGTGTACAGACCCTTTCTTTGAAAGACTTCAGCACATCTGAGGCCAGTCTCTGCTCTGCTGTGATCTTTGCCCACTCTTCTTCCAGTCTCTTCCACAGTTTAATGACTTTAATGGGTTTCTTAGCCATAACTTTGTCACCAGGACTGGTGATGGACTGGCCATTTCTTTATTTCAATGTTTTCAGCTTGCTTTCATCACTGAAGTGAACTTTGGGCCAGTTCTCCTCTGTCCACACAACATGCTCCTCAGCAAAAGTTAGTCTAGCCTTTTGTTCACTGCAGAGTGGGCTTTCAGTCCAAATTCCAAAGTCCAAAGAAACTGTATGCTGAGGAAGATGCTTACCCTGTTCAGAGCTGAAATGTCGAGCAATTCCAGCTGCAGTGTTGAGCTGATTGCCCATTGAGTTTCTCTGCATTATCCTGTCCTCTTGTGCATTTATCTTTTGTGGATGACCAGCCTTTTGGGGGGACTTGAATGTGTTAGTGACATTGTAAAGATGCAATATTCTAGAAATCACAGATTTGGAATGACCAACTTCTCTTGCTATGGCTGAAAGGGTCACCCCTTTGGCCTTCATCTGGACAACCTGCTGTCACTTTAGAACGATTCACCATCTTGCAAAGTCATTGAAAGCTGGAACGTTAGACTGCCAGTTAAATAGGGTTTGTCAGATACTGTAATTAAGGAAATTAGCACCGGGTGCCAGATTAACACCAATAACTGGAAGTTATCTGAAAGTGTTCTCTAATTTTGATAAGTGTTCTTTTTCAAATATCTCATTTAAGTTTTTCTATACCGTACAATATGTTTAACTAACATTGCTTATAAATATGCTTTAAAAACTGCTTTCACTCCTGTTCGGATAACTTCAGATAGGACTAAGCAGTGACCACGAAATTTAGGAAATTGTAGGTTGTGCTTTAATTTTGATCCACTGTATTTTAATAATCACTTTTGTATATTAACTCAACACTTTTGTGTACTTAACTTTTTTGTTCAACTGTTCTCAGTTCTCATTGTTATTCATGGTAACTGCATTAGCTCCCATCTTTAATACTAACTTCTGCCAACTTTGAGCAAATGTCAACAGAGACAAATTATTTTCTGTTTGTAATTAATAGTATATAATACATATGTTGATCCATTACTGGCATACTAAGCATGCATATGTATTTTTGAGTGATTTTTTTGGAAGCCATTTCTATACTTTTGCCATTGAGTTATATATATTTTGTTGTTGTGTCATGTCTTTGTAGACCCGATTTGATATAATTTAATATAACGTTTTTACAGTATGACAGAGGGAGGGCAGCCACAACTTGGAGATGAAAAAAGTGGGTCTTTGGCATACTAGGAGTAAAGGATGAGCGACGACATCCAGTCTAACGGCTTGTAAAGAGAAGAGGAAGGTAGAATCTTATACCAATCGTGGTCAAGCATGTGCGACCTGGCACCACCATTGTAAGTGACGAATGGAGAGCTTATAGAGGTGCATTAGCTGCCATGGACTACGCTCACTTTAGAATAAATCACAGACAGTGGTTCGTGGATCCCCACAGTGGAGCCCACACCCAGCATCTCCAGAGAGCATGGTTAAAGTACAAGTCTATTATTTGGAGACAGAACAGAAAAAAATCCTCAAGCAACACCTCTCAGTCATTGAATGGACTCAATGGCTGGCTGACAAACATAGCCAGGGTCCCCTTGCTAGACTGTTAAAAGACATTCATCATCACTATCCTGTGTAGAAGTTCACCACAAAACGCAGAAGTTTTTTTTTTTTTTTTTTTTTTTTTTTTTAAATCAGCTGCTTGCTTTACTATTGCTGTTAAAAAATGAAAGGTGTTACATTTGCCCTGTTGACAGTACATCATGGATACAAGACATTGTTTTTGTTGCAGGTTATGACTGATATATAAAACACAGTGGGAATATATGCCAAAATCTATAGCATGACATATGCTAATAATGTAAATTATGTGAAAAATCATGAGTTTTCCGAAGCACCAAGCATGAGAGCATGTTCTAGTACACCCCCAAAACAAAATCAAGACTTTGTAAAAGAGCATAATAGGACTCCTTTAACTAAGTCATCCATGATTCCTCATCATTCACTGTTTTGACGAGGGAAAAATACTGAGCAGTAGAAATGTAATAGAACAGAACATTAGTCTCCACCTCTATTTGAGACACTCCACTCTTATGAAGAATTCAATTGTGGTTTTAAGACTAGAGGGTGGCTTGTTTTTTTGTTGTGGGTGGAGTTGTAAAAACCAAGTAACTAGATTCTATGAGTGAAGTGAAAGTAAAAAAAGGAAAAGACACAAGTTCAGTGCTTTCAATGATGGGGAAACTACATGTCTGTATATTTTGTGGTAAGTCCAGAAACCTAGTTTAAAAATATGGTCATATAAAATGGGCTGCCCATTGTACTTCAACATTTGAAGGGGATTTTTAGACTGATGTTTGTATTCTTGTATTCCTAAATGTACAGAGGTTACCTAAACTGGAAATGTCAATGGGTGATCATGGATTTAATGGTTTGATTTTACTCAGACTGGTGAAATACATGTTTGTATTAATGTGTTAAAAATCTATGGAAAGAGGCATCATGTATTTTTTATTTATTTTATATTATGAAAGTGTGTAGATGCTGTTCATCTTGTCACATAAACAAAACAATTGAAGGTAACGAGAACAACTGGTTTTTCAAGTTTGTGTAAGCAACTGATAAAGGATTTAATCTGTGTGCAGCAGAAGAGTCCAGTAGATGACTTTAAAACTAGGTCAGTTATTACTTATTTTCAGTGTGGACAAAGGCAACACTTGGAGGTTATACCGGTTTCTGATATTTACTGAAAATCTGTCGTTTGTGTACTTTGTGTGATGAGTTTCCTCTTGTGCTCCTGGTACAATGAGTCAGTTTAGAGCAAAACCATTCAAATGGAATCTGGAAAATGTCTATTATATCTCTTCTTAACTTTGTGTTTCAGGTGGATAGTATGACAATATCAATAAGATCATAGAACCGAATGTCATTTATAAAAAGCCTTTATTAGGTCATCCATGATTCCCCATCATTCTGTGTTGTGACGAGGGAAAAATACTGAGCAGTACAAATGTAATAGAACAGAACATTAGTCTCCACCTCTATTTGAGACACTGCACCCTTATGAAGAATTCATTTGTGGTTTTAAGACTAGAGAGTGTTTTTTTTTTGTTGTTGTTGTGGGTGGAGTTGTAAAAACCAAGTAACTTGATTCCATGTCAGCAAAATTAAGGGAAAAAAAAATAAATAAATAAAAAATAAAATAAAATAAAGGAAAAATACATGCAATTTATGTGCTTTCAATGACAGGAATCTACACATCTGTATATTTTGTGGTACTGTAAGTTCAACAATTTAGTTTATGACATCTATGCATTAATATCATTTTCTTGCTGGAACGCCCCCTCAGCTGGACTGAGTGGCAAAAGAGCCTGCTGCATGAATGGATTTAATAGGGAAACTGCGGAAATGCAAGTAAAACAAACAATAATCAGTTTAAACTAAAGGTTGATGGACTCAATAATGTTCCTTACAACTTACCAAATATGTGGTCCATGGATATTGACATGACCCCAACAGTACTCACTGGAATATTCAGAAGTATAGAAATCCTTCTGTAACCAATGCAATCAATATGTTTTGCAACAATACCGTTGCGAAGGTCTTGAGAAAGCTCTTTGCTTTTACCCATCATGAAATTTTTCTTGTGTGACGCGATGGTAATGAGACACCTTTTTATAGGCCATCAGTTGGGACTGAACCAGCTAATATTAATTTCCACTGACTAGGGGCAGGATTGCTTTCTAATTACTGATAGATTTCAGCTGGTGTCTTGACTTTCTATGCCTTTTTGCACCTCCCTTTCTTCATGTGTTCAATACTTTTTCCCTGTGTCATTCCACTTTATTACACAGAACTTAATTTCTGAACTTATTTGTTTTGTTTTCTTTGTATATATGGATTATTTGGGTTGTTACCTACACTTGGAGAAAATTTCATGTCAACAGCACCTTTAGAAATATATTTACTAGTGTTGGCAAATTCATTTTAACGGCACTAATTTTATTAGCGCGCGATTAACACAGCGCACATTTTCTGTTTGACCCGTGGCCTAGCCTGTAGTTGGAGAAATGGAGATGCACAGTGTTGCCAACTTAGCGACTTTGCAGACCCCTTTAGCAACTTTTTTCCCCCCTCTTCAAAAAAGGCGCCTAGCGACAAATCTTTAGGGTTTTCCCAAACCTTATTTAATTCCTGAGACTCGCTGGCGCAAGCGCGAGGTCTCTCTTTCCCAGTGCGCGCACACACCTTTCTCTCTGTGCGTCTGCATTGTTCAGCGAGCAGCAGAGAGGAGCAGCGATGCTTCTCTAATTTTACATCCAAGTAGGCTATAGCTGAAATCACAGCACAGCTATTGTTATTATCTTATGTGTATTTGATTACATCAGATGACGGCTCGATTATCAGGATTTTCGTGCAGATTAACATCTTGGAAGGGAGAGCTGGATCTATTTCGACCTCACTCAGACCGTCACCACAGTCTTATCCTGAATGACGCCATTCCTCCGCCTGTCCTCGAGACCTAATAACAACGTCAGGTGACTGACCTTAGGGGTTGGCTGTTATATAACATCCGGATGGACCAACCACTTCCTCTTTGCCTTTCTCGCCTCATCTGAGACCAGATCGGTTGATTGCATTTGAAGTTAAACTCAGGAGAGATTACGGTTTCAATCCGTCACGTTTTCGTGAAGGCACTTTAGGTCCCTGAGGATTGTTTTAGATTTCTCCTCTGTATTCTGGACACGACACTGAACGTTGGTGAGTGTCCCTTACTTTACTTTATTGTAAGCTGTTTACAGGTGTTTGTGTTGGGGTCTGCTGTTCGCAGTGGACGTGATATTTCCATCCCGGTTACTGCGTGTATGCACGTAGAGTGGGATATTCAAATACTCTTTGTTTACTTAATTGTTGATTTTCGAAAAGTTCTGTTCGCAGACTTTATTTGAAAGATAATTAATGAGTGGTGATTCGTCACAAACTACATGTGAATCTTTTTGTTGCTATTTGTTTCTTTTCAATAAAAACCAAGAAGTTTATGTTGAATGAATTGTAGGTGGTAGTAATATGCTATGATTCAAAGAGTACTGTACACAGACTTTGAAAGATAATTAATGAACAGTGATTCGTCAGTTTATTTGTGTTGTGTACTTCGATTTATGCTGAGTAATTGTGAAGCTTTGAACTGACTGATGTACTGTTTCATTACAGTTCATCTTGGTTTCTTGACACGAGTCACTCAAAATGTCAATTTTGTCAGGTTGATAAGCACCCACGAGATGGACATAGAGAATGCCCATCCTGTTTGGGTATCCAGCATTTACTTGATGACATTGAGAAACCCTGTGCAGCAGCAGTAGGATTAACATTACAAGAAAGAGTGCAGAGAGTCAAACACTCAACTGGAAGTAGGAAGGAAGTATCTTCTAAAAGCCCCTTAGTAGAGGAACATCCTTGTAAGCGCAAAAGGGATTGTACCCTCGATAATTCTACTAGGTCCTCACGTTCTGACATACCTCAGAATAAACGTGGGAGGGCCACAGTAGTACAGGAACCCAAGGGTGATACTCAGTCAAAGATTTTAGCAACGTTACGTGATTTAGCTGGTAAGTTTGGAACACGTACAACTGCAGTGAGCACACAACCTTGTACCCGCCTGTCTGCAGCCTCTTTGGATGATGAGTTATCACACCAGGAGGGAAAGGATGATTCAGTGAATATCATTTCACTGCATGCAAATGATTCCCTTTATGGTAGTGAGGGGAAGGATGAAGAGGATGGTGAGGATGAATCCAGGTCTGGTGCTTCAGAGGAGGGGAGCCCACACTCTGACATTCTTTCTCACATTCTAAATGCAGTAAAAATCTTGGGTCTTGATACTAAAGAAGCTAGTTTCAGCTCCCAACAAGGTGTGTGGGGAAGTATTTCTCATGCTCAGCTCCCTGTGTCTATTCCCGTGGCTGAAGATTATTCTCAGATGTTGAGGAAAGCCTGGAATAATCCAAAAGCGGCACCCCAATTTAATCCAGGGTGCAGGCGATTTGTCAAGATAGATTATGCCCCTGAGAGTGGTATGGGTAACACGCCTTCAGTGGAGCGGGAGATTGCGGCTTTAACCACTTTGGGACCTGATCAGGTCACGGATAATCCTAGATGCCCTGGTAAAGAATGTCAGAAAACAGATCGGCTAATATGCCAAGCGTATAATGCAGCTACTCGGGCAACCCGATCGGGAAACGCTTTGGCAATAGTCCTGGCTGCTTTGAGGAAGATGATCAGTTCAGAAGATCGTGATGCTTTGAATCTGGTTGACGCAGCACTCATCACACATTCACAGCTTACCCGGGATATCGGTGCATCTATGTCTTCAGCGATCTTAGCCCGAAGGAAGATTTGGTTAAACCAGACATCCTTGCCGGAAACTATCAGGAAGGAATTGACTAATATGCCAGTAATGTCTGGTAGAGTATTTCACCCTGATTCTCAGTCCTTGTTAGATATCGCTGATCAAGCAAGACGTAGAAAAGATTCAGTCCAGCAAACATTTGGTCACGTTGGACCCACTAGATAAGGCCATAAAGGTGCTCAGCCCTTCCAGCCCTCACACTTTCCTCGTTCAGAACCTTGGGGGTATGAAGACGAGCTAGGGGTTATCAGCCCCATGATAGGGGCACCAGACAATTTTATCAAGCTCCCCAAACTGACCAGTCTCACACTCCAGCTAGGGGAGGATCTCTGAGGAAGCGTAGTCCCAGGGGTTCCAAACCACGGGGAGGCCCTGCATAGCGGTCTGGGAGTCGTCGGGACATGCTCCCAACTATGCCTGGACAATTGGGAGAAGTGCACATCAGATCCTTGGGTCCTAGATATCATCAGGAAAGGATACAGGATACAGTTCAGGTGGCGTCCTCCTACTTTTTCAGGAGTTCATATGACCATGGTCAAAGACCCAGTCCAGGCACAAATTTTGGCCAACGAGGTTACAACCCTATTGCAGAAAACGGCAATTGTTCAGATAAGCACCAGCGAACAGCTCACTGGGTTCTATTCGAAATATTTCCTGGTACCAAAGAAGGATGGTGGACTTCGGCCCATTCTGGACTTACGACAACTGAACCGATTCATAAAGGTGTTGCCTTTCAAAATGCTGACATCAACACAAATTCTAGAATCCATAGAACCAGGAGAATGGTTCGCTTCCATAGACTTGCATATTTCCACATGCCCATCTGTTAAGATCATCACCCATTTCTTCGCTTCCCCTTTCAAGATCAGGTGTACCAGTTCAGGGTCCTACCATTTGGCCTTTCATTGTCTCCAAGGGTCTTCACCAGGGTGGTATCAGCAGCCCTTTGACCTCTTCAGTGTGTAGGAGTAAAAATTCTAGCATACCTGGACGACTAGTTAATCTCCTTCTCGCAGTCAAGTCATGAAGGACACGGAAATGGTAATTCAACATGTCCAAGCTCTCGGTCTCAAAGTAAACTGGGACAAGAGCAATCTAAATCCTCGGCAACAGAAAGTGTTTGTGGAGATTTCACTGGATTCCCAACTAATGATGGCATCTTTATCTCCTCAGAGGGTGATAAAATTGTCCAGTCTGGCTCAGTCATTTCATCTAAACAAGAGAATAAAGTTAATTCAATTCCAGCAGTTGCTGGGTATGATTGCAGCGGCAGAAACTGTGATTCCCCTAGGTCTTCTCAGAGTTCGTCCGCTACAAAGGTGGGTGAACAGTGCCAACTTGCATCCCAAATTAGACAGACATGTGAGGATGAGGGTTACACGGAAGTGTATCCAGATGTTACGCCCTTGGAAGAACAAGAGGTTACTGTCACAAGGAGTTCCTTTAGGGAACATCCCAGCGAGGCGGTCTGTGATAACAACAGATGCCTCTCTGATGGGATGGGGAGCAGTTTGGGAAGGCAGGTCTGTCAGAGGTTTCTGGGAACCTCCCTGGACCTTGGAGCACATCAACGTGCTGGAGCTCAGGGCGGTTTACCTCTCTCTGAGGGCTTTTCTCCCGTTATTGCAAAACAAACATGTTTTGGTAAAGACGGACAATATGTCCGCAGTGTATCACATCAATCACCAGGGTGGCACCAGGTCAGCACGAAGTCTCCAGGTGACAAAAATACCGCTTTCTTGGTCGTCTCTGAAACTCCTGTCTCTCAAGGCAGTGTACATACCGGGAGTTGCGAACAAAGCAGCAGACCTGCTGTCTCGAACTGGACCTCTTTCAGGAGAGTGGCGTCTCCATCCCGAAGTGGTAAGGCTTATATGGGGACAGTTCAGTATGGCGAAGATCGATCTGTTTGCAACGGCAGAGACAGCTCATTGCAGTCTATGGTTCTCCCTGAGCAGCCAGGGAGATCCCCTGGGGATAGATGCACTATCACAAGAATGGCCGGAAGAGTTGTTGTATGCTTTTCCTCCTCTACCTTTGATTCCCTTGGTGCTCAGGAGGGTAGCACTGGGTCGTCACAAAGTTTTGCTTGTGGCTCCAAGATGGTCGAAGAAACACTGGTTCACGACGCTTGTACGTTTAGTTCAAGGTCATCCTTGGCAGCTACCAAGGAGAGCCAATCTTCTGTCTCAGGTGGAGGGGCAAATTTGGCACCCGAGGACACAGATTGTACAATTGTGGGTGTGGCCTCTACTCAGTCCCTCCCTACGGACTTAGATGAAGCCGTACTGAGGACAATAAATAGTTCTAAGGCACCCTCTACTTGGAGTAACTATTCTAGCAAGTGGCGGATATTCTCAGCATGGTGTCAAGACCATTTGCTAGACGCTACCAATTGTGAAACTAGTTTTGCTCTCCGGTTCCTTCAGTCGTTGTTGGATTCGGGGAGATCGGTTAATACTATAAAGGTCTATATTGCAGCCATCTCATACTTCCATTCGTTAGTGGATGGTGTAAGTGTTGGTAAACACTCTTTAGTATCTCAGTTCCTGAAGGGTGCGTACCGTTTATGGCCATGGAACGTTATGAGGTCACCCGCTTGGGATCTTACCATTGTTTTGCGTTCACTGGTCAAAGCACCTTTTGAACCCTTGGATCAGGCCAATCTAAAGTTCCTGACATGGAAGACAGTCTTCCTCCTGGCAATATGTTCAGCCAAGAGAGTTAGTGAATTGCACTCTTTATCAGTCAGTGAAGACTGTTTGAGATGGAAGGCGGAAAATGCAGGGGATTATCTTTGGCAAAATCCGTCATTCCTACCCAAGGTCCTTAGGCCTGGTATGATAAATCAGGTGACTAAGCTTGATGCTTTTCTCCCAGACCCCTCTTGTTCAGGTACTGGATTGGATAGCTCTTCTCTATGTCCTGTCAGAGCATTGTATACATACATTGAACATACTCGTCCATTGCGACAGTCATATAAACAGCTATTTGTATGTTTTGACAAGAAGTGTGCTGGCAAGCCTGTGTCTAAGCAACGATTGTCTCACTGGATAGTGGATATAATTTCACAAGCATATTCCAGTCAAAATCTACCTGTTCCTGGTGTTCTAGTCACCCACTCTACCAGAAGTATGGCCACTTCTTGGGCGGCACTTAAGGAGGTAGCACTTTCAGACATATGTGCCGTGGCCTCTTGGAGCACCCCGTGCACGTTCATAAGATTTTATAGGATTAATGTTACAAATCCAAATTCTTTGGCGTCTGCTGTTTTATCTGCTGTTAAGTTACCAGAGAAGGGAAATGATACTGTTCCCTCGTGACTCTGTTGGTATTAGTCATCCAGGATAAGACGGTGGTGACGGTCTGAGTGAGGTCGAAATAGATTGTAAGTTATGTCCATAACTATGGATCTATGAGACCGAACGATGACCATCACCATCTCTTGTCACTCGGGACGAGCTGAGGCATTCCAGGCAGGAGGAAGTGGTTGGTCCATCCGGATGTTATATAACAGCCAACCCCTAAGGTCAGTCACCTGACGTTGTTATTAGGTCTCGAGGATAGGCGGAGGAATGGTCGTCATTCAGGATAAGACCATGGTGACGGTCATCGTTCGGTCTCATAGATCCATAGTTATGGACATAACTTACGTTATGTAGTCTTAATGGGTCACATTTCAATCACTATTTCATTATCATTCCGTTGTCTGACAACAGAAACAGTAAAATATATCAATGAAAACAGTTTTATTGAGAATTTAGCTGTATCAAAATACAGTATGTGGGCACAGAGAGGCAAACAAATCTAATAATAAATAATAAATGTACATTTTGCATGTTCAGAAGAAGTGAGCTGCCCTGTCCTGCAAAAATGTAAACAGGCTTGTGTAAGTAAATTGCTCAGTGCAAAGAAAAAAGTAATGGGAACCTGGTATTTCTTTTTTCATGTGTCTAATAGACATGAACAAGTTATTTGAAAAACATCTATGACCTTTGAAACATGTCTAGACTTCATGCTCTATGTTGACTATGGTTTCACTAATAATAAACATATATTGCATAAAGCATCCATATTTGTCCATGCCCATGTTGATTAGAGTATTAAAAACTTTAAAAGTATTAATTTAAGATACATTTAGAACAAATAAAAATGTGCGATTAAGTTGCGAGTAATCACGAGTTAACGCATGACAATCATGTGATTAATCGCGATTAAATATTTTAATCGATTGACAGCCCTAATATTTACTGAGAAAAATGGTGACGTGTTCAATACTTATTTTACCCGCTGTATATAGGGTATGATTTTACCACAAAATTCAACATTGACATAAAATGATCACTGCAAAACTGTGTTTCGCTGTCTGGAGTCCATTTGTTTCTGTTAATTGCAGCGATTCATTTGCTTCTCTCTTCTGTAGCTTTCTGCAGTCTGTAAATATATAGCTCAGATTTCTTTACAAATCTATTTGTACAGTCAATCGCAAAGCTCTTTCTCATTTTCGATGTGTTTTGTGTTCAGTTGCAGCATTCATGCTGAAAACCAATGCTGCCACTCAGTCTTTTGCCACTCAGTGGGCAGAGCCGAACTCACACCAGCTGACAGTGACATCACATGCATAACCTCTATTACATCATGGAGTCGTACATTCCACAACCTGTCATTTTGGCAGGTTGCCTTCAATATAAGCTGTTTTTAGACTAATGAGAAAATTTTGAGTTCTGAAACTTGATGTAACTAGGGGTTGTAAAGATGTTTTATCTCTTTTAACTTTTGTTTCCATGTTTAGGTGTGAAACCGGTCTTTAAACACTTTGGGGAAGGAAGGTCACTGCATCTAAAATCAATCTCAGTGAGGATAGAATGGAGGAGAATTCTAAATCTAAAACAAGTCGCTGCAGGAAAACAGAAGAGTCTGGTGCTGATCTGCACCAGATGCCAAGAGCATCATCTCCAGAACTTAGCATTGTGTCTGTAAAGTCTGAAAACTCCAAGCTGTTTAATTTACCTAATCTCACTGATGAAGCTGTGACCTCTGAAGTCAGGTAACAAATGCATTATTTATGCATTTAGCAGATGATTTTATATGAAAGTGAACAAAGAAAATATTTGTTTTCACTGACCAAGGTAATTGTATTTTGTAAACCAATTTTGAATTTGATGTCTGTAACTTGATGTCTTACTTTCCCCTGTCCAAAAAAACAAAGTTAAAATAAAAGTTTATAGAATACTTGGGTCACACCTTTTCGAAAGATTCCACAATAAGCAGGTGGATTTGTAACAGGTGAGGGTCTAGTGATGGGGTACAAACGGAGCATCCACCAAAGTCTCAGGTGTTGTGGCCTACCACTTTGTTCTTAACTTCATGAGAGTATTGTCAAATAACAATTAAAAAAAATTCTCAAAGCAAGTTTACAAAAATGTTTGGCTTTCAACCATTATCCACACATTATATTGTGAAAAGTCTTAGGTAATACAAAGAAATCTCAGTCTCTGTGCAGCAAGGGAAGAAAATTCTGTTTAATGTTCATAACCTTCGAGCTCTCAGAAAACCATTATGCTACTGCATCAAATATAGCCACATGGTATTAGTAATACTCTGGAAAACTATTGGAAAATCATTGCTTGACTGGCCTGCCTGTAGTCCAATCCTGTTAATATCCTCTGTTGCAAAACAAGAAAAAAAACAAAAAAAAAAAAAACAAGTGTAATTAAAAGGAAAAATGAGGTGAGAGTGGTAAATATGCATCTGTCTCAACATTTTCTGTATGTGTTGCAGACATCAAATTCATAATGCATTCATATTTACATATATTTACATTGAGTTGGCCAGTGAAGACACTGGAAATCTGTTTTTTTTAATTTTTAATTTTTATTTTTGCCAGTTAAGTACAATTTCAAGATAATTAAGGACTAATCACATATTCTTTTTCCGGTCACAGTTTATTTTAAGGTCCAATTCTTGCTATCAACAAACTATTGACTAGACTTTTGCCTCAATGAACTCCTAATTTACTGCCTATTAATAGTTAGTAAGGTAGTTGTTAAGTTTAGGTATTGGTTAGGATTAGGGATGTAGAATATGATCATGCAGAATATGTGTTTTATAATTACTAATAAACAGCCAATATGTTAATAATAGTCATGCTAATAAGCAACTAGTTAACAGTGAGAATTGGTCCCTAAACTAAAGTGTTATTTTACAAAATATCCCAATTTTTCTGTAACTGGAGTTGATATATTTGAGAGATTTATCATTAATTTTCTTATCTAGACAAACTTACATTGCATTTGTCATAAAAATTTTATTTTATTTATTTCCTCAGCAGTGGAGTGGAATACTGCCTGACTAACAAACGGAAGCAAAACATAGACTCAGCCAAACAAAAGCTTGGAGAGATAGAGGAGACTGAAGACCAGCATCAGGATTCTTACCAACCAGGAAAATATGTTTTTCAAAAAGTCAAAAAAGTTCAACACAAAAACAGCATGAAGAACAGGTATGAGAGATTATTTGAGGGAATCGAACTACAAGAGACTCAAACCCTCCTGAACAGGATCTACACACAGCTCTATATCTTAGAGGGAGAAAGTGAAGGGGTCAATGAAGAACACGAGGTTTTACAGATGGAGAACACAACTAGAAGACAACACTTAAAAGACACTCCAATCTACTGCAATGACATCTTTAAAGCCTCACCTGAACCAGGATGTGAGGAGAAAGACCAAATCAAGACTGTTCTTACTAAAGGTATTGCTGGAATCGGTAAAACCGTCTCTGTGCAGAAGTTCATTCTGGACTGGGCCGAGGGAAAAGCCAATCAGGATGTAGATTTCATGTTTGTGCTTCCATTTCGAGAGCTGAACTTGATTCAAGATCATCAGTACAGTCTTCACAGACTTCTTCTGGACTTTCATCCTGAACTTCAAGATCTGGACTCAAAAATTTATGAGGAGTGTAAAATTGTGTTCATCTTTGATGGTCTGGATGAAAACAGAATTAAACTGTTGTTCTTGGACAGTGAGACAGTTTCTGATGTGACTGAGATTTCATCAGTGGGTGTGTTGATTTCAAACCTCCTGAGAGGAGATCTGCTTCCCTCTGCTCTCATCTGGATCACCTCCAGACCAGCAGCAGCCAATCAGATCCCCTCTAACTACATCAACCGTGTGACAGAAATTCAGGGATTTGATGAGCCTCAGAAGGAGGAATATTTCAGGAAGAGGATCAGTGATGAGCATCAAGCCAGCAGAATCATCTCACACATCAGAAGAGCAAGAAGCCTCCACATCATGTGCCACATCCCTGTCTTCTGCTGGATCTCATCCACTGTGCTTCAGAAGCTCCTGGAAGAAGATCTGAGAGCAGAAATCCCTCAAACCCTGACTGAAATGTACATCCACTTTCTGCTGATTCAGATCAACATGAGGAATCAGAAGTATGAAGAGAGAGATCCAGAGAAACTCCTGCAGTCCAACAGAGAAGTGGTCGTGAAACTGGCTGAACTGGCCTTCAAACAGCTGATGAAGGGCAATGTGATGTTTTATGAGGAGGACCTGAAAGAGAGCGGCATAGACGTCACCGATGCCTCAGTGTATTCTGGGATTTGCACTGAGATCTTTAAGGAGGAATCTGTGATTCATCAGAGGAAAGTCTACAGCTTCATTCATCTGAGCATTCAGGAGTTTCTGGCTGCTTTCTATGTGTTTTACTATTATATAATAAAAAATGATGACACATTGCAATATTTGGATCAAGTACATAATCTCCATAGGGACACTGTACATAAAGCCCTTCAGAGGGAGAATGGACAGCTGGATCTGTTTCTGCGGTTCCTGCTGGGTATCTCACTGGAGTCTAATCAGAGACTCTTAAAAGATCTACTTACATACAAAGTAAACAGCTCAGAAAGCATAAAAAAACCTCACAATACATTAAAGACAGAATAAAGTCTGACAAATGTCTCCCCACTGAAAGATCCATCAATTTGTTTCTCTGTCTACTGGAGATGAAAGATCAGACGCTGTACAAAGAGATTCAGGATTTTCTGAAACACTCAGACAAACACTCAGAGAAACTCACTCCTGCTCAGTGTTCATCGATCACCTGCATGCTTCAGATCTCAGAGGAGGTGCTGGATGAGCTGGACCTGAAGAAATACAACACATCAGAGGAGGGCAGAAGGCGACTGATACCAGCTGTGAGCAACTGCAGAAAAGTTCTGTAGGTAACTTTATTCTTATCATAATGTCCAAAAAAAAAAAGAAAAAAAAAAAAGTGCAACCTCAGATGAATTAGATCAACATTATAGGCTGCTCTCCACTTCCGGGGTCAGACGTTGCTAAGAGACCGATGCGAGCTTACAACACAGGCAAGTGGAGCAGAATTTGCGCTGCTGTAAACATGCATGGGAACTCACGCGGTGCATAACAGTCAGTTATGATGTGTCGCATACAACTTCATTCACAAATCAAAACAGCACATTCACTTCACAGACCATGGGAAATTACTAGTTAGCTAGGCTAGAATTACACCATTATTTCGCTATTCAATTGCATCACTTCAGTGACTACAATGATACGCGAAGGTTACAAGAAGGCCTTAACTCGGGGAGATGAGGAACATCGATCAAATCACCAATTAACTAAATATCCTGTAGCGAGTTTTCTTCGTCGCTCAGTTTTAATATCACTGCAAATGGGGTTTCTTCGCCACGCAGATTAATTTGTGCCGCTAATCTGAGATTTCCTCATTAGAGAAGACTTACACATTTAAAGCTGAAATGGGGTTTTCTTCGCCCAAAATCAGATTAATTTATTAATTTATGTGGGATTCTAATCTGAGCTTTCTTCGTCGGAGAAGACTTACACATTTAAAGCTGAAATGGGGGTTTCTTCGCCCTAAAATCAGACTAATTCATTCTGGTACCATCTATACGGGCTGCTAATCTGAGATTTTTCGCCAGAGAAGTCTTATGCTCTACTAACAACAGAAATTAGGACTTCTTCACTAATATCAAGTTAGTTCCTTATCGTACGATTTACACATGTATTATAGCATTGATAAACTTCTACTGCTCGTAGTAAGGTGCATTCAAGCTATAGTCTATCTGATTTTATCAGAAACTGCATGTGTAGGACGTTAATAAAATTTATGAGACAAACACACAAGTTTGATACCGAATCTGCTTGAAAATAATGTTTAAACGATTGCCACCGTTCTCCACCAATATTAATGTAGCAAATTTAGCTCAAAAGGGAATTGTATATAAATAATTACAATTAATTATGATTAATTACAATTATTTATACCGGCTGACAGTAATAACTGTAGCAGAGTTAAATTGCCATCAGCTGATCTGTTCGTCCAGCGAACATTCAGTGTAAATTCATATCAACTCTAAGAAAGGATATTTCCGTGGCCACAGAAAATACCTTCCTATTAATGCATTAGAGCATGTAGCAAGGGTCAAAATCGTAAAGGGACAATTATTTGCAAGGCAGAATCAGCAACTCATGTAATTTGTGCACAAGAGTTTTATTAACTAAATGCTAACACACATAACTAATCTAAACAAACAAACAAATAACATACACTCACGCATACATACAAAGTGGAGCTAAAGTGGATGGATGAAGCCATTAGAGAAAACAGAGAATGCAGTTATGGAAAGAGTCAGTTAACCACCTGAGTAAAACCATCAGCGCCGTTTATAACGGGGTCTATAACTTATACTAAACCTCTGTTTCGTTTAGTTAAATGTACTATACTTGCACAAATTTGATCGTTGACGAGTGTCCAGAATGCAGTCTCGGATGAAAGTCTTGATGGTTTTGAGGTTTTGGACTTGCAATCACGTTCTTCCTGGTTTGAAGAGTGATGAATTCCAAAGATGTTTTGACTCGATGGTGATTGGGAGTTTCTTCCCAGGTGAAAAGTGAAGAGTTAAGAGACATCAGCTAAGATCCAAGAATCTTTGGTCAAATAGAGAGACAAGGACACGAAGCCTGGCACAATAACTTAAGGGTCCAGAAGAGTTCTAGCTCACATCTTCCTCATCCTCTTAGGGTCTAACAGAACCACCGATTGGGTCTTTGTGGTCAAGAGTCATCTCCCAGGCTGGGGAGATCACCCACGGCTCTATGTTGGGGGCCCACCAGGCACGCCTGCACCGGTCCAGGCTCTCCGTGAGTCCTTCACGGAGCAATCAGAAGATTGCCGAAGAGGGCTTTTTGCAGAAGAGAGAGGCCGGACCTGTGTGTGAGAGCTTTATCTGGTATAGAGGTCACACCTCTGGGGAGTCAAAGAGCCAGTGGACTCCAGTCTCTTTGGAGGGAAGGTTTTACGACTCTTTGTCTCTGAGCATGGTAATTTGCATGGGGTTGGATTGGAAGTTGATATACAAACTATTAAAGATTCTTAGAACACTTATATGTTGCATAGGTAGCAACATAATATACACTCTCAATTAGATCATCCGAAGATGAATTGATAGAGATCAAACAGGATATAAGTGAAGTAATATTAACTAGTGATCTATCATAAACATGCATAAAACAGGATACAGTACAAAAGACAATATACAAGAACAGTAACAATATACACAATGACCTGAGGATATGTGTGTTCATTCAAAGAAAGGTTTTTCTGTGAATTAATTAGAGAAGAGTCCATTTTTATGGCATAATGTCTCTTTCCTAAGGGAAAATGAGGTGAGTGTTGCTTGGCCCGCATTCCTTAGAGCAATAAAACTAGTGTTATCAGGTTGGTTGGTTGGTTGCTATGGAACCGGGGACCTGGAGTCATCCACAGACATACCAGCACCCAGAATGTGTGTTGGGTGAGGGGTCTGTGATTATTTGTTAATCTAATAACTAATTTGATTTGTTAAATCTGATGAAGAAATGTGTGTCTGATTGGTCCAAATGCTACATGACCAAAGCGCCGAAAGGGCACTTTACCGTCGCCGATTAAAGGGGCAGGGGCTCGAGCCCCTGTCACACAGCTCATATTAGTTTTTCAAATATTTTGACATTTTTATTTTATTTCAGTTTACAAAATTGTTTTTTCATCAATCGTTTTCATTTTAGTTTTAGTTTTCATTTACGAAAATAACCTTGGTTGTTAGTTGTGGCTTTAGACATCCCGGCACCCAGTCCAGTTGTTGGGTGAGGGGTCTGTTGGATTATTTGTTAAATATAACAAATAATAATGTGTCTGATTTTTCCAGTCGTTACAATCTGCTACGGTTATCTTCATGTATGTTATATGTGCAGCAGCAACATGTCTTACATGTTCACAGCAGCAAGTCTTGGTACTTGCTCTGCAGCAGCAACAATAATAATCAGCAGCAGCATAGCAGATTCCGCCGAGACCAAATACATTAACAATACGTCCATTACCATGCTAGTCTGAGAGTTGTCATGAGACAAAAATGAACCAAAAAATACATTCTAGACATCTTGTAGTAACCCAGATTTATGCTGCAAAAAAGGCCTTATCTTATTTAGTATTTTTGTATTGTTTCTAGTCAAAATATCTAAAAATTCTCAAATCAAGATGCATTTACTAGATAGGCAAAATGACGTAAGATATTTAGTCTTGTTTCCTGGGGAAAAAAATCTAAATGGATGCTCTGGCAGATCAGCTGGTACGTGACGAGGCTCTGGCAGATCAGCTGAGACGTGACGAGGCTCTGGCAGATCAGCTGAGACGTGACGAGGCTTTGGCAGATCAGCTGAGACGTGACGAGGCTTTGGCAGATCAGCTGAGACTGCTGGGACTCTTGACGATCAGCAGTGACGTGCTGGGACTCTGGACGATCAGCAGTGACGTGCTGGGACTCTGGACGATCAGCAGTGACGTGCTGGGACTCTAGAAGATCTTCTGTGACGAGACTTGGGTCAGGAATGACAGCTGTGACGAGACTTGGGTCAGGAATGACAGCTGTGACGAGACTTGGGTCAGGAATGACAGCTGTGACATGACGGAGCGTCTTTGTGGCCGCCATTTTGTGAACGGGCTCTGCTACGGCCGCCATTTTGTGAACAGACTCTGCTGCGGCCGCCCTGACATGAGTGAGTGCGGTGTCGTGTTCCTCCGCGACACCCACAGTGAACACAGAGCCCACACACACGGCAAAGCAAAGTCCATAAACTGTGCTAATGATGAACGCGGACCCTCTCGGAGAAGCTTTGATCTGAGCGGTTGTTTAATGCCGTCACAAAATAAATCAATTAAAAAACAGTCCGGCGACTCAGAGTCGTTTGCTAAAATTAAAAATTCTTCTATACACTCCTCGAGAGATCGGGTACCCTGCTTGAAGTGTAACAGTTGAAGTTCAGTGTCCATACCTGACCAGTCCTGTTCCTGAAAGCCGCTGGATCCTTGTGTGGCCGAGTATTCTGTAACGGGGCTGACGAGACGAGAGACGTGCGGATCCATGTGCAAGGCTTTATTGTAAAACATGGTCAAAACACAGGCAAAACAAAGAGTAGTCCTAGAACAAGCGTGGGTCTTCGATCGGCGAACAATATCCAAAGGGCAAGGCAGAGAGAGTAAATCCAGGTAAACAGCAATAATCCAAACGAGGGGCAAACAGAGTCCGAACGGCAAGGCAAGGGTTAATCCAGGAAACACGGGCAGAAATCAAAACACGGGAAAACAGGCAAGGCAAGACTAAGACAACTCAGAGGGCTTCGTAGGGTAGCTATCACTGGGATATTTGCGTACAATACTCGGCAGAGACAGAGAGGAAGTCCAAGGCTTATGTAGCGTGTGTGATTGCGAGATGGGTATCAGGTGTGAGCATGTGATTAGGGAAATGGCTGCTGGGAAATGAAGTCCGGGGTAGTGTGTGGTGTGAGAGTCAATGTGATGGCAGGGTGACCTCTGGTGGCGAACAAATGGAGGTCCATGGACCAGATTCATGACACAATGCTTCCCCATCACTAATGCAAAGTATTGATATACACTAAGACAGTTCCACTGAGACAAACACTTTTCAACTTATACAATCAGTACTCACAGTCTCTCATTCTCTTTTGACACATACAAACTCTAACACATACAAACTCTGCACTATACATTCAAATTCTGCTCAGAACACAAGATGGCTACAGAGGAAGCGATGATGTGATTTTTAAAGCACTGCATCAATCAGGTCATAGCATCAATCAGCCTGCAGTAACCAATCAGACAATGTTCCTGGACAGACACACATACAGACACTCCCAAAACAACAAAGAAATAACAAAATAGTCATAACACCTCAAAACTTACTGAACTGTGTATTTGTGTTTCTTTCAGTCTTGCTGAATGCAGTCTCACTGGTCAGAGCTGTGAAATTGTGGTCTCAGCTCTACAGTCATTGAACTCTCCTCTCAGAGAGCTGGACCTGAGTAACAATGACCTGCAAGACACAGGAGTGAAGATGCTCTCGGATGCACTAAAGAGTACAAACTGTAAACTGGCGATACTGCGGTGTGTAAGGGTAGAACAAATTAATAAATTATGTATTGGATTTTGGACATAGTTCTAATAGTTGATGGATCGTGAATGATTAGTTCTCTTCAGAAAGTTAAAGCAAGACAGTTAATGGGTTTTTTCATGTTTTTTTTTTTATTATTATGTTTAATTTAAATATTTAAATTTCTTTAACATTTGAGATAACATATTTTGGACGTATTGGTGAAAATGTGCTGACAGTGATAAATAATATTAGGATTAATTCTAAAATGTTTAAACGGTATCTTGTGCTCAATTATGTTTGAACAGACATATTCATCATCCATAGACTTAAAATACAGTGCAGATGCTCAGTTAATCAATCCATTCCCTTTCTCTTTGTAGATTATCTGGCTGTATGGTGACAGAGGTTGGCTGTCGTTATCTGGCTTCAGCTCTGAAATCAACTTCACACCTGAAAGAGCTGGATTTGAGCTACAATTACCCAGGAGAATTAGGAGTCAAGCTGCTCTCTGACAGACTCAGTGATCCAAACTGCACGTTGGAAAAACTCAAGTATGCTAGATTAAATTTAGCATGGTTCAGTTCAGGAGTGTCCAAACTTGGACAGTAGCTTGGGTTGACAGTAGCAGTAGCTTGATTTGGGATGCTGATGCAAACATATTTTCATTAGCACAAACAGTAACATCAATAAAAAATTGGTATATACATAAATTCAGGTACTGATTTTGTCTGGAGCTCTGTATATATGCCCTGTGTTTGTGTGTGAATGAAGGTAAAAAAAAGAAGTTTGATGTGTTCCCAGGTGAAAAAAGTGCAGTCAAATATACTTTATTTCAATACATTTAGAACACTTCCATAATGTACTTAAAGTGCTCTATTTTCATGTACTAATTTTGTACTTAAAATACTAAAAATTATTCTTTAGTACTTCTTAAAATAATCTCAAGAACATCTAAGTGTACCCAATGGTGCTATTTTGGGGGCACCATGGATATGAACTAAAATGTGCTTTTAACATACTTTCTCTGTTAAAAAAAAAAAGTAGTTACCACTTGTAGTACAATTGAAACCATCTTTCATACATTTTTAAAGCTGCTGTCTGTAAATTTTGCCTCTTTGTCGCCATCTCTGTTTGAAAACCTGCAATTGCAGCTGTTTGTGGAATTATCTTCCTTGCGTGGTTCGTGCTCCGGCATGGCTCCAGCGCGGATGAATCTAATGTTTTGAGGTGAATGTGTGGCTGTTAGTCACCGCACCGGTGTGGATACTGTACTTAGGAATCACAGATTCTAGCCTATGTCTTGGAATATATGACCCAAATAAGAAATTTTATCGGATAGTCATCTGAAAAAGTAAGTGACAAGTCTGCCACGTTTGTTCTGACCATCTGAGGAAAAATAAGTATTACATAAGCAATAAATTGCGCTACCAATGGTGATTAAATCAATCGATCGTTTAGCTCATATCACATCAAACCGTTTAAATTATTATTATTGTTATACTTTGTTCTCAAATTGTTAATTTCTGTACAGTCTAATCTCTAATTGTCATACCATTAGAATTTCATATTAAGAAATTCTTTAAACCCAAAAAGCAGATTTTTCTTCCTTACAACTGGTTCTGTTTAAAATATAAATATTGTGTAATCCCACGTAGGCTGTAATCTGTGGTAATCTGTAATCAAATGCACATCTAAAACTGGAATATAATTTAATTTCAGTCCCATGTGTTTCATAAACACACAATCCTTTCTGGATTACAATCCACCACCAAAATTACAAATTTAATTATTCCAGCTGCTGTTAGAAAAGGCTATAAATGATCTGCCACCTGCAGCATCCACACATGTGATTTAGCCTACTAGCTGGTACTCCTTCTTCATGTTTACAGACATGATGTAATGACACGGCGGCATGCTTGAATTTCCTGCGAATTCCTACCAGTAGGGCTACCACTCAAATTGAAAAACATTACTATAAGCTTACCATCAGTGTTGGGGAAAGTTACTTTTAAAAGTAATGCATTACAATATTGCATTACTCCCTAAAAAAGTAACTAATTACGTTACTTAGTTACTTTTTATGGAACATAATGTGTTACGTTACTTTTGCATTACTTTCGTGTTACTTTTAAAATAAGAACAGGGCTTGATTGCTTTTAATATAAGTTATATTTATAGCAAATGTAAAAGCCCCTTCACACCAAAAAGTGTAATGAATAAACTTCAGGTTGAAGGAAAAGTAAATTCACGTCTGTACAGTAGAACGCAAGAGAAGAAGGTTCAACACTCTTCAGCAATAAAAAAAACAATGAAGCACAACTGTTAGATTATCTAAAGTCATTTTTGCTTATTAGTATGGTTGAACTGTATCATCAGAGGTCAGCAGCAAAGACATTGGTTAATAAAATGGGATTAGATACATTTGTGTTATTTAACATATTTAATTATTGCAGGTTTGCGTCATATTCTGAGTTTGCATTTCACTGTTTTAATTCATTTTGATGAATACTAAGTTTTTTTGCGAGTGGGATGAATTAATGCACATTCACATTTAGTATAGAACTACAGTAACATCATGTTCACACACAACGCCTCTGTACTTCCTATTTCTCCCAATATGGGGACATGAGACTTGTCAGTCAATAAATGGGAAAACAAAGTAACTGGCGTTACTTTTTTGAAAAAGTAACTCAGATATTTTCTTGTAAATTAAAAAATAATGTGTTACTTTACTAGTTACTTGAAAAAAGTAATCTGATTATGTAACTTGCGTTACTTGTAATGCGTTACCCCCAACACTGCTTGCCATTGTGAATTGGGCTAAAGTAAGGCGATAGTTTTGAACACTGGCTGGTTATGTACTTCCTCAAATATTGATTTCAGATAATTTTTAACCAAAAAAAAAGTTACGGACTGCAGCTTTAAATATACTCATCATTCAATACACTTATTGATTATTTAAAATATAAGATTAATATATAACGAATATATACAAAATGTATTTATAATGTGTTGCCCACATATTTTTATAGATTAAATAATTCATTTCAAATGTATTGTAATTATGTTAACATTCCCTTTATATGATACCTAAAGGGATAGTTCACCCAAAAATGAAAATCTGATGTTTATCTGCTTACCCCCAGGGCATCCAAGATGTAAGTGACTTTGTTTCTTCAGTAGAACACAAACGAAGATTTTTAATTCAAACCGTTGCAGTCTGTCAGTCATATAATGGCAATCAATGAGACCCACGGCTTAATTTGGTTTTGTCTGTGTATGTTTTTATTTTACTCTCAAAGCCGTGAGTACCATTGACTGCCATTATATGACTGACAGACTGCAACAGTTTGAGTTAAAAATCTTTGTTTGTGTTCTACTGAAGAAACAAAGTCACCTACATCTTGGGTGCCCTGGGGGTAAGCAGATAAACATCAAATTTTCATTTTTGGGTGAACTATCCCTTTAACAACGTGTTTATGGTGTCTTTAAATAGTACAATCAAGTACACTATAACTATGTCATTAGTAGCACTTTTTCACATTAAAAATGTAGCATTTCAAGTACTTTATGTGAAAAGTATACTTACTGTTAAATTGTGAATTTTGGTACACATCTTAACACATATGAATGATTTATCCAATAATGTACTATTAGTGCATAGCCTAAGCACAGTAACCTATAGGTGTCATGGTTTCTGTGTTGTTAAACACACAAAGGTGACAATGAAAATAAACAGTTTTTAATAAACCCACAGAAGGTAAATCTAGACAGAGGGAAGGCTTGTAACACATAACATAGACGAGACCCGACAAACTCCAACTGAACAGACAGGAACAAGTAATCTTAAGTAATACATTTCTACTGTATTTTAATGAAAATCCAAATAAAACTTAGTGATAGTATATATAAAAATCTACTAAAATTTTATTTAAAGCGATCGTAGCACACTTTTAAACAACGCAATTATAAAACACATCTGATACTTTATCTGACTACACACTTAAAATCAGTTTAAGTGTTAGTGCTAATTAGTGTATTTATATTAAGTGTACTTAAATTGGGAAAATGTACTTATAACTATTACATTACTAATATATTTTAAATAAAATCAATTCAATTTAAACTTAGGATAACTATATAAAAGTTTACTAACATTGAACTAATTTTTAAATCATTTAAAGCACACTTTTAAGAATTACACTAATGAAAGTCCTCTGTATATTTTTTGCTTTAGTAAACTTTATTTCAATGTACTAAATATCAATTTAAATATCAGTGGTATTTAGTATACTTTTGCAACTGCACTGAAGTACTACTAAAGTAGAAATATACTTTTAATTAGTGTTTATAGTGTATAATTTTTACAATTTTATTTAGCACAAAAAATAAGAATGTACTGCAAATGTACTGCAAATGTACTGCAAACTATTTAAGTATTTTAGGTGAATTCAAGTATACTTTATTTTCACCTGGGGTGCTATTTTTAACCTATGTACAATTATGTATGATACATGGTATTTTATTTATTATTTAATTACAATATTTCTATAAAATACAAGATAATTTTTTACACTTACTGGTACATATTTTTATTTAATTGTGATAATATTTGATTTTGTGATAAATTGGACATTAATGGCCAGTATGGGCCCTATCATACACGGCGCAAGTGTTTTTGCTAGTTTCAGCCTGACGCAGTTCTCATTTTCCCATCCTGCGCCACGTTGTTTAAATAGCAAATGCATTTGCGCCCATGGGCGTGCTGGTCTAAAAAAGCGGTGTGTTTAGGCGCATTGTTAGCACGTTGCTATTTTGAGGAACTGAAAATAGACTGCGCCATAGACCAACTCAAACCTGGTCTAAAGTCTAAAGTCAATGGTGCAATATTTTTTTTGTTATTTAAAGAGCGCATTAGTAGAAAATGCGCCTCTTGGCAGGTCTACAATTCGCGTTCACTTTGCTTATTACACACAGAGATGGGCAGCAGCACACAAACATGCCAACTATTAAAAATTAAAGGATTAAAGTGTAAAAGAATATTATTGTGTAGGCTACATAAATATTAAAATGTCATACATGTCATAATGGATAGTCATTGCATGTATCAGAATTAGCCTACCTATTTGCTCGCGCATGAGCAGATCCGTTTGCTCTCTGGAGACGCCTTCAGTCTGTGCGCCTAAAAATTCTGCTGTTTAAATAGCAAATCCGCCATGGCGCAAGTGCAACTCACTCATAAAGGGAATGGGAGATGAGACCCTGATTTATGTTTATTGTACGTTATGCCCAAAAACACACCCATTACTCATTAATAGAACAGGGACAACCCTTTTAGATCATGCGGCGGGAGTGCTAACCGTTTTTTCCCATTGTTATACTAGCAAAAGTGGATTCGGAAACGCCCTAAGTGCACCTGCGCCATGGGCTTTAGACCATGCATTTAGATTGTTAAAATAGGGCCCTATGTGTTATGTAGATTTTTAATGCTTTTTTTCCCTAAATATGAATATTATTTTGAAAAATCAAATACCCATTTAAATAATAATCAGTATCGGTATCAGTATTGAGAACATTGTAACTTAAAGTACTGGTATCGAATTAAAAAAAGTTTGGTATAGCCCCTCCCTAATAAAATATTAACCATAAAATATTTGGAGAATCACTTCTTTGAACTTACAGTTGTTAAGTTATGCACATTTATGTTAAACTGAGAGAAATTTGCTGTACCAACACTTGTTTATTTTTTCAGTGTGGACCATAATGAAGTCTTCAGAATCACACCAGGACTACAAAAATGTAAGTCTGTTTTCAGTTTGCATTCATTTGTTGTACTCAATTTTTTTTCCACTAAGGTTTTAACGTCTTTTTGTGTTCAGATTTTTGTGATCTCACACTGGATCCAAACACAGCACACACAAGCCTCTTAATGTCTGAGAACAGAACAGTGACACATGTCAAAGATGAGCAATCATATCCTGATCATCCAGAGAGGTTTGAGCACTATGAGCAGGTTATGTGCAAAGAGATTCTGACTGGACGCTGTTACTGGGAGACTGAATTCAATGGCAATGGTCATGTTGCAGTTACATATAAAAAAGTCAGTAGAAAAGAAGGGATTGATTGTCTGTTTGGTCTCAATGAACATTCCTGGTGTCTTTTCTGGATTAACCAAGGCAAAGTTTGTACAGCCTGGCACGATAATAAGAACACTGATGTATCTGAATTTGTCCCCTCTCTGTCTAAAAGAGTAGGAGCATATCTGGATTGGCCAGCTGGCACTCTGTCCTTCTACAGCATCTCTGACAAACACACACTCACACACTTACACACATTCAACACCACATTCGCTGAACCACTATATGCTGGATTCAGGCTTTATCCTAGAGCCTCAGTATCTCTGTGGCAGATCGAAAAACCTCTGGTAAGAATTAATCTAGAACATGATTCACTCTAGACAGTGGTTTTATAGATTTGGATGTTTTTCTGAACCTTTTTGGCTGCATTGTAAAGTGTATAGTGGAGAGGTGAAAAGAAGTAACAGGAATGAGACAAGGATTTTTTGTGTTTGATTTTTCATAGTCTTGTCACTATCGCCTCTGCCTTGCTTAGTTGGGGACACTGAATATTTGGCAATATAAATTGACTGTACTGATAATAGAGAGCAAGAGAACTGAACTGAGTTGTATAATGACATCACTGTTTTCTACAGAGCTTTACAGCTGAATTGAAGGAATTTCATGAATGATGATCTTTACGCAGTTATTGAACAGAACTGAATCAACACTAATGTTGTTTTGTTTAGTTTTTTTAACAATCCACTAGGCTACTAGTTTTGTGGGATTTTTTATTTTATTTTATTTATTTATTTATTTATTTATTTATTTTTTGTGGGGGGATGCAAAGCAATGTAAAGCATTAATTTAATTTAAATATACTTAAAATCTTCATGACTTTAAGTATTTTGAACTTTATAATGTAGTTCATAAACCAATTTTTTTAAATGTAATTTTATTTTAATTAGTTTTAGAGTGATAAAGGTATTTTATTTTAGTTTAAACAACTCTTGCAGTCAAATCCTAAAGAAAAATCCAAGCTATATTAAAGGGATGGTTCACCCAAAAATGAAAATTTGATGTTTATCTGCTTACCCCCAGGGTATCCAAGATGTAGGTGACTTTGTTTCTTCAATAGAACACAAATGAAGATTTTTAACTCGAACCATTGCAGTCTGTCAGTCATATAATGGCAGTCAATGGGACTCACGGCTTTGAGAGTCAAAAAAAACATACACAAACAAAACCAAATTAAACCCTGCGGCTCGTGACGATACATTGAGGTCTAAAGACACGAAACAATCGGTCTGTGCAAGAAACTGAACAGTATTTATATCTTTTTTTTTTTTAACCTCTGATCCACCACAATCTGTCGCGCGTATACGTCACTCATTGTTTAGATCGCTTCCGCGCATGCGTCTACTATGCCAGAGCACACTGACACGTCACGCACCGGCTGTTGTGAACGCGCTCAGGACCGTTGGACAGTGCAGTGGATCAGAGGTAAAAAATGATATAAATACTGTTCCGTTTCTTGGACAGACGGATCGTTTCATGTCCTAAGACCTCAATGTATCGTCACAAACTGCAGAGTTTAATTTGGTTTTGTCTGTGTATGTTTTTTTTTTTTTTTTACTTTCAAAGCCGTGGGTTTAAACAAAGACGTTAATCAAATGACATCAATCAGTACCAAAATACAGAAAAAGTAGGAAAATATAGAACAATTTTTTTTTTTAATAGCTGCTGATGCTGTTGTGGAATATTAATGCTAAGGTGCTTACCAGCACTGGAAATGCTGACACCTTTGACAGGCAACAAAATAGGGTAACGCTTTAGATTACAGCCCGCAATTTACAGCGTAAGTAAACAGAATTTGCAGAATAACTTGTTTGTAATCATAGTGTACCTATTCAGTACCTTTGTGTAGGTATAGGGGAATAATATGCGACGTTTGGGGAATAAAGGGGTAACAACCTGTAAAATTACAAATCATTTATACTGTGAGTATTTTGAAACTAATGGGTACCTATTCTAATATTACTGTCACACCCCAGGACTGTTTTGTTGTGTTTTCATTCCCCATATGCTGAGTTTGACCTAGTTTACCGTCTATGTCTGATTATGTCATTTGGTTCAGGTGTGTCTCGTTAAATATCTTCATTTGCCTGTATATTTAATTCAGTCTGTCCTGTGTTCCCTAATCCAGTCTACTATGTTCCTACGTGTGCCTCCTGCCTGCATGTGTGGATTATATTAAATACTATTTGATGTCATCTTCGTGTGCTCATTATTCACTGTAGCATGACAATTAAGTGGTATGAATGACCTACTATGCTAAACAAAATCTTTTGTTTTGGAGTGATTTAACAAGATGATATACTTTTTTATAATTTTACATTGTAATTTTATTATAAGGCTAGGTATTTTTTAATCATGGGATACATATTCTATAATTAATGTTACATGTATGCCTTGTATTCTGTGTGTTTTCGGTTTGGTCCTGTTTGACCTAGTTTTTCCCAGTCTGCCTGATTATGTTATTCAGTTCACCTGTTGCCTGTTAATGATCTGTTGTCTGTTGATTAAAGTTCCTTTGTACTTAAACCCTTAGTTCTCCCTTTGTCTCTGTCTGTTCTCATTGTTTATGATTGTGTTTGGTATGTTTCTCTAAGTTTGTGAGTAAAAGCTTATTTCCGGGTATTCTTCATTGTGTGAGTGTTTTATATCTACCAACACGTAACAATTAAAGGATACATAATGGAGATTACTGAACAACAAAACTGGAGATCTAGTGAAATTAGTTAATGAGTTTCTGCTATGATTTATAATTCACCAGTCTACTTGTGTTATGAAAGCGTATTCGCCAATCTTAGCTGAGTCACACCTGCAATTTCCCAACATCACTATCACCAAATAACTTTGCATGATATACCATCAAGGTTCAATGCAGCTTAAAACAAGCTTACCTCTTTCCAGCTGTTCGTAGAAAAAATACAACATGATACTACACTTGTATTTCAGTGGATGTATACTGTGGTGTTTTTATAGCAAAAAAAGTATTTTTCTCTGTAATTACTGTGCAAATATACACTAGTGATGCAAAGTCCGATTCATTTCCGTGAAAAGCCGATTCATTCGTTCCTGACATCATCAAGCAATAACGTCTCTGCATTTTTCTAACAACTCAGTGCCATGTTGTATCAAAGAAAATTGTATTGTGTGAAAGCATATTGCTGATTATTGCCATATAATTCACTTAAGTTAATGGTGTTTGTGGTCACAGTTTCATTCGTGGATCCTTTATGTCAGATACGACTGACTGACCAATATTGACTAGCCTACAACTTGGATAAGATTCCTAAAATTTCATACCTACAGCACACATTACAGACATTGATGCACAAACGCAGGTATGTTCTACATATCTACAGTATAAAGAATGAATAAACCAGTCTCATAAACTCCTTGATTTCGCTTAAGCAACTTTAAATATAATATGCATGCACAATAAACTATTGTAAAATTTATTTACATCACTCGATAGAAAGGTTTTTGCAGGTTTTAATACGGGGGGGCGGGGGGGCCCCCTAATAGGGATTTCGCCTAGGGTGTCAAAATGGCTAGAAACGGCCCTGTTTGTAATGTACGAGGACGTGTGACGATGGAATTTATATTCAAAGAACACGGCAGATGAGAATTCTGTGGGGGATTCACATTGAAATGTAAGTATTGTGTTTTTATTCACTCAAATACCTAGCGAAAGTGTTAAAAGTATTTTTTTTAACACAAAGCCCACAAACAATAAGACAACCAGTATATAAGGCAATCTTTTCCTTTGTTGTGTTTTTGTAGTGATGTTATGCAAGATATGACTACACGTTTTAACCAGACTTGAGCACTTTAGTATTTTGTATGCATATGCTGCTGTCATATTTTCTAATGTTGCACCAATTTTTACATATGTTTAAAAATGTTGTACATATTTTCAAAGACTGCACCACTGTCTAAATATTTTTCATGTGTTTCCAGTTTCTCGTTTTACGACTATTCTGGAGAAGATGAGCCTGCTGGGGAAGGACTTAAAAATACAAAAGTAAGCAAGTTAATAGACAGATTTTTTGCTGAAACTCATTGTGCTGTTGTTGTTAACAGTCTTGGTTTATTTGCTCTGCCTTAGGATTGCAAGTGTCCTGGGACAGGTGAGGGAGTGAGTGTCCTGGGACAGGAGAGGGAGTGAGTGGAAGCTGGTGGAGCTGCTCAGAGAGGACATCAAACTCCAGAGAGAGAGAGACACAGGAGAGAAGAGCACAGGAGAGCAGGGAGAGAATGGAGAGACAATAAATGATTTATTAACCCTTCTCTGAAGAAGAGAAAACAGTGGAAACATTTTTTTTTGTCACATTGTCAATGAAACAACCTAATTTCTGCAGTTTATTTTTGTGATGCAAGTTAAAAATGAAATGGTAAGTTGCATACGTTATTCATTTTTGTAATGTAATTTATTTGTAAATGAGCCTGAGTACTTTCTGTACATTTTGTATTTTGGTTTTGCATATTCACATTTAAATAAAAGAAGTAATTATGTACATTGTTCATTTTTTGAATGCAGCTTACAAAACATTCTTCTATACATTTATTTTTTTTTTTTTGTCCTGAAAGTACTTTGTACAACTATTTACAACATAGCTTAGGTTTAACATCAGAAAAACAACATCAGTTTTAAGCCCAGCCCTGCCTCCAAGTGTTCTGGGGTTTTCAGGAGGTGAATCTCTTGATGAATGGCCAGCACCTCCTCAGTGACTCGGAGGACAATGCGGTGGACAGTGGAACGAGGCATGTCAAACACTCTGGAGACCACTCTGTATGATGCACCACTGGCCAGACAGAACAGAAACACCAGAGTCTGGATTGTGGCACATCTCAGGAGATCCAGCAGCACTGTCAGGACCTCCCTGCTCAGCCCAAAACCATTAAAAACCTGTCCAGCGCTGAGACATTCAGGGGTCTGGTCTGATTTAGGGAAAGAAGGAAAAGAAATTGTTTAGAGCTATGACAAAGTAATTAGTAGAAGAAATATTGAAGTATTTTAGTAAACTACTTGTAGTAATACCACATTGGGGAAAAAACTTATATTTAAAAGCTTAGTTAAAGGGATAGTTCACCCAAAAATGAAAATTCCAAACGTATTATCTTACATACTCTATATACTTAAGGCATTGAAAGTAAAGGTATGTACAGTATTGTTCTGAAAAAGAATTCGTCAGGATGGTTTTGCATTAATATTACTGCTGCACTACTGTGTATGTTGCATTTTACTTCTGAATATGTTCAAGGTTGTTAAATTTAATGTTGCCTACTTCATACTGTTGTGTAGTTTAATCTACAACAATGCATCATGCTGTAAAAGACCATATTTTGTGTTGCTGTCCTGTGAGAAAAAATGAAGAAAACTTAGTATTTCACATGTGTACGAGAATACATATCGAGTGTACTTCCTTAAGGTCCACCACTAATTATTTTGAAAATGAAAGTAACAACATTTATTGTCAGAATATTAACAAATTGTTGCTAACTATATCAAAGGCTGCATCTGAAGGACTAGGACTGGTCATACAGAGCACTGTTCAGCTGTCACAGCTGCTGCTGAACATTGAGCTGTATAATGGCCAATTATTATTATTGTTTTTTGTTTTTTTTATGCTTGCCTAAAAAGTCCGGGTTGCCAACCTGTCTACATATGATCACCATGGTCAAGACAATAAACTTTATAAAATCGCACCTTTGTAAGATATCAGTCAGCATTTGAACTGCTGTGTGTGTATGTGTGTGTTTTGTAGTTTTTCATATGTATCATTACATTATTCAAGTAAGCTCCAAGCCAATACCAGCATTTAAAGTTGTAATCCGGCAATTAAGGACGCAGCAAACCAGTGTAACTTACCTGGTCTCGGTCTTGGCTAATCACCGTCTCCTCCATTATGACATAAAACATAAAAACAAAAATGAGCAATTCTGGCTCCACCTGTCCTGTCAGGATGGCAGCTCTCCTCTCGCACCGTTGCTGTGCGACAGGAGCAGTAATTGGGAACACCTGGTGGAAATCCTGCGAAGGCGAAGCGTCTCATGCACTTCGGAGGGTCCTTCGTGCACTTAGGAGGCGTGACCTTCCAAGTGTGTACACTTAACTTTGGGACACAGTTCCTATGTGTGACGCTACTCCCTTTAAGCGCTGTTGAAAGCGAATTCATTTTTTTTTTTTTCTTTTGGAAGCGAATTAATTGATTCAGCATTTCAACACTTCCATAAGGATGCGTTAAATTTGAAAAAGCGGTTTAATAAAGTATCTATTGATCTTAATTGTATTGGTTTTAATTGGCTGTAAAAGTTTTATATGGGAATATTACACGACACACTGAACCTTTAACAATGCATTGGCGTAAAAACGCACACCTTTTAGACCAGTTTCACATGAAACATGATTTCTCGACTGCCACAAATACTGCCTGAACAAAATACTGATTCTGTGCACTTTTTATGTACCGATATTTTAAATTGGCCTTTGAACTAAAAAAGACTTACCTTTCCAAATCACTGACAGAACCCATTGATCTAATGGCACTGTTGAGCACTCCAAATCCAAATGCAAACTTTGCATGATGCAACAATCAGAGGCAGCAATTGACAGCGCTCTGATCCAATGGCATACAGGCATCGTCAGAATGACAGTACTCTAGCCCAATGATGTTGGCGGATCCAGTGGGGGCGGCAATCATATTTCAGGGTGTCCGTACCACTCTTGATCACAACCCTGTTAAAATGTAGTGGCAAGTATGTGCGCTCATTGGCGCCCCCTCCAGCTGGTGGCGCTCTAGGCGACCGCCTAGCTTGTCTATGCCTAGAAACGGTACTGATTATAAACATATAAGATCAAACAGCTGATAACTTGTGATTTACATTACCAACTGTTCCTGTTCATTGTTATATGTTGGCAAAACCACACGTGCATTGAACACAACAGTGCTGTTAGAAGACAGGATGAGACATCTCCGATTTATCGTCACTTTAAGTCTGCAAAGCATTCTTTGTCTGACATGAAGTTCCTGGGCATCGAAAGGATCTTACATCCTCTTAGATGAGGATAGAAATAAGAAATTGTTGCAAAGGAAGACCTTTTGGATTTTTGAACTTAAATCTTTATTTCCTGAGGGTATAAATGAAGAACTAGATCTTTCCTGTTTTCTGTATTTTTTTTCTATTGGGTATTCATTTCATCTGTTATAGCTGTTACCTGCAATTTCTATGTTGTATACATCTATGAGCAGACTATCTTGGAGTTCCACTTGTGGTAACAGAGGTCTAATTGTGATAATTGAATTCAGCTGTTTTTCCTTAATTGGTAATCCATCTAGAAAAAGGGTGATTGTTTGTTGTAAAGCGAGCACTGAAGATAGCAATGTGCTTAAACGTCTGCTTGCTTGCTCATGTTTTTAATCCACATGCAACCTGGGGTGTATTCCAGAAAGGAGGTTCAACCAACTCTGAGTTAAAACTTGAACTCTGAGTTGACTTACCCTGAGATGGGAAACACTTTGGGGACACTTAATTTCTAACGATTATCATCAATTTGATTTCATAGATACTATTTAAACTAAACTGAGCTAGACAATGACATCTCTGAATTCAATAATGAAATGCCTTTAACTGAAAATTGAGTGTTTAATCTTATTATTATACATTACTGACACTCTATCCTCCAATTTGATACTGTTAAGTGCTTTGACACAATCTGTATTGTTAAAAGCGCTATATAAATAAAGGTGACTTGACTTGACTTGACTTTTTCAGTTTCTGAACAGCTGAACGGAGTTCAATCCATTCTGAGTATGTTGACTTAGCTCGTGAACCATAACTTTGAAAAGCCATGATAAATGGAGATTTGAAATTACGATTCACCATGGCAACAGCACCCGACAAAAAGACTTCCACATACTACGCAATACGTAACTTTAATTCTTAATCGTTGTTATAGTATCAGTGTTACGGAAGGAACAGAGGAAGCATGCAGATCCATCTTCAGAGCTTTTATTAACAGGCATCGTCACAATCAGGCATGGGTCAGATGATGGCAAACAGGGATGTAGAAGACAAGACACAGGGCAGTCCGGAAAACAAGTGAGGGTTAATCGACGGCGAATGTAATCCAACAGGGAAATGCTAAGAGAGATAATCCAGGTACATGAGCAATGGTCCAGGCGAGGTGCAAACACAATCCGAAACAGCAAGGCAAAGGGTTAATCCAAGAAACACAGGCTAGAATCAAAACACGGGAAAACAGGCAAGGCAAGACTATGACAATAGGTGTGTTCGACTTGAAGCGGCGCTGCGCAGAATGATCAATGTATGACACCAAAGTGCCGTGAGAGCTATTCGAAAGCATAAGGATCCATCTGCTCTCTTATGGCTCTCGCAGTACTGTGATGTCACACACTGATCATTCTGCGCTGCGCCGCTTCAAGTCAAACATACCTTATGACTAAGAAAACTAAGATAGGCGCCGTAAAGTAGCTATCACAGTGATACAGGCTTAATAATACTCGGCAGTTTGAGAAGGATCTGAGTGGGTGTAATATAATGTGTGTGTGATTGCATCAGCACCACTGACAGATGAAGAACATGCATCAGCACCACTGACAGATGAAGAAGAGATACCAATATTAAAATCCAACAGGGAAAAGAATAAGCGCTTTTGTATTTGTGGGAAATTAAGATGACCAAATTAATTATGAATAATTTGTGTTTATTTAACAGCTGTGGTGGTGGTTACGGCATATATCTCGCACTACCCTTCCATCTGGCATCCTTCCATTCCATACAGTAGGCTAATTGGTTTCATTTTCAGAAGGTGCGATGGGGAGTGTAATCAGTGCATCCAAACACACTGGAAAACCTAAAGGAAATTCTAATTATTGGGTTACTTCCAGAGGTTGCATGAGCTGGTTTAAGCTGGTCCTGAACAGGAGCTGGTTGCTTAGGACCAGCACTTGACCAGCTTAAACCAGCACACGACCAGCTAAGGAGCAGCTTAAACCAGCTCAAACCAGCAGCCATGCTTCAAAACATACCTAACCAGCATATGCTGTTTTTTTCAACAGGGAGATGATGATGGAATTTATATTCAAACAATATGGCGGGGTGAGACTTCAGTGGCATCAGCCGAGGAATTCATATTTAAATGTAAGTATTGTGAGGTAAGGCAACGACTCATTTGTAATATTTCTACTAGGCTCTTGTTTATTATAACAATTAGCCGTCACCCTACACAAAGCCCACAAACAATAAGGCAACCACTATATAAGGCAATAGCCTTTCACTTTGTGTTTTCGTAGTGCTGTCATGCAAGATATGTCTACACATTTTAACCAAACTTGAGCACTTCAGTATTTTGTATGCATGTCCTGCTGTGTCATATTTTGTATTGTTAATCTTGCACCCCTGTCTTAATATTTTTCATAAGTGTGTCCGTTTTCTCTTTTTTTTAGGACAATTCTGGAGAAAACAGGCCTGCTGGGTAAGGTTACTCCCCTGTAACCGTATTTGTCCTCATGGATGAGGTGTTAGGACAGAGGCCCTCAACAACCCAGAAATGCTAGGTCTACTCTACAATTTTGCTCTACTATTACGAGTAAGAACAAGGAGCTTATACAGATGTATGCATAAAATTTAAAGGCTAATACATAATTATTAGCAACATTAAAATCTAAACCTGGAACACAGGGTTACATTACATAGATGTAAATGGCCTATTATTAATTTTAGGATTTTAATGCATGACGTGGAGGCAAAGAACTGCCCGATGCAAAGCTTTAAAGCTTTAAAGCTTTCATTATGTCAAAGCTTTGCAGAGATATAGCCTCAGAGTCTTTTTGGCACCATGACTAAAATTTTCTGACTGTCTATATTGTGCCATATAGCCTATAAAACGCTCACACGTTTATTATTTTAATATTTTGAGAGGAGTAAAATTTTTATATGTGGTTTCAACAACCAGATGCATTTACACTTGTCCAGTTTCGCCTGGAATGTGGCCCAGACCACCTCCTGAAGTGGTTTGAGCCATCCATCTCGAATGCGTTTCGGAGAGCATTTACATATGGTCTTTTCACGATTGGATAGCTGTCCGATCAGAGAAAACGCATGAAGGGACCAGGTGTAAACAGGCCCTTTGTGAAGTTTGTCTTAGAGATTCATCTATTCTGTTTAGAATTTCTTGACTGTTTAACCAATGATCTCAGCAACCTGGTGTGGAGACCAGGGAAACAGGTAGGTCCCAACACAGCAGAAGTGACCATCCAAATAATTGTTAGGATGAACATCCTGCTTCCTTCCCGGCCGGCCGGCCAAAGTTTAACCTGGCTACGGCACGAGTCACAACATTCCCTTAACTCCTCATATGCCATAGATTGAGGTGGCCTCCATCTTTTCTGCATCGATGTGCTGACCACATCAACCTCCTCGGAGGAAGACAGGTGTAGCACCATGTTCTAACTTGGGGGGAAGAAACCGCAGAGAGTGCTTCCGTACCCCAAGAGAACACTGTATTAGAGGATGAGGGAGGCCCGTCTCCAACCCCTCTGATAAATAAATAAATATAGACATCTAATTTCTCAAGCCAGATGAACAATTCATAATTTAAATCCTCAGAATTAAATGCAGCCAAACAATCAGACAAGTGAAACGCGGTCTGGACGTAAAGCTGAATATTATAATTATATATGCAACTAAAAAGAATCGCGAATAACAGTTTGCAAACGCATTAATATGTTTGCACGCAATCGGAGAAAAGAGAGAGAAAGGGAACCACCCTTCTGCTCACAGTTTCATTTATACTGTTTCAAAAGAGAAATCACCAAAGGAGCTGGATCACAGTGGTCCCATGATGGCGAAAAACACAGGACAAAGCAAAGACTCCCTTTTAGACCGTGAGTCATACTACAGTATTCATATACGTAAACCTGTACATATTTACAACATCATAATCTCTTTTTCTAGTCCGTAATGATGACCCATAAATGTCAATAAATGATGCCAGATTGTCAGATGACTCTGAGATTTAACATTCTGCATGTTCAGCATCTGAATGTGGTGGGTATGGCATTATGAAATAAAATAACATTATATGAGCAATTAATAGTATTTACAAAACTAAAATAGTGCAATAAATATTAACTTAACAACATAAGATGTAACATCAGGTGTGTTTAATCGGGGTTGGGGCTACACTATGCACAGTAGCCCTCTTGGAGCAGGATTGGACACCCCTGAATTACCATTTTTCACCATATTTAGTACTGTTAACTACTTAACAGACTCTTACCATAGCATTTTTGCAATCTTTTACCATTAAAATTCAAATAAATTAAAATAGGATCATGGTTTTGTCAGCTGGAGATTCAGTGTATTAGACGTATGAACATCTTTGTTCTAAAACACTACAACTTTAAAAACATGGAAAGATGTAAAACCTTTGAAACACTTGTGTCAGTGTAAACTAATGTAGTCAAGTTGATTTGGTCAAATTAAACCATAATTTTAATTCCTAATTTAGCATTCGTCCATTTATAGGTTATAAAAGTTACCTGACAAAATATTTGTGCAGGATGTCTCTTTAAAAGATCATTTTAAATCTCAGGTACAGTAACCGTTTACTATTTATACAACTTGTTGACTTGTTGAACCAGTATTATTGGTTCTTGAATTCCAACTCATTATCATTTCTTCTTCTTTGTTGTTTCACTCGGTCTGAAAGTACCTACTCTTGTAAAAGAATGATGTGAAGACAATGCATTACTTTGAAATTACAAAACCCACTTTCAGATATAAAATATGAAAGTTTTAATGTCTTTTTAAAGACCATATTAATGTTACTTGCATTTATATTATTAAAATAAAATTAGATTTACATGAAGATCAATCAAATTACATGAAGAGACTGATGTCACAGTAAACCGCAGATGGGAGTTTTACTTACTCAAACATGTTCTGAGGGCAGAAAGGGAAATGATTGGTTCACAGATTCAACCAATGAAATTGAAGCAGAGGCGGGGTCAGGAAATTTGAACGTGTGGAGGGAATACTTCAGACAGATACGTTACTGATGCTTCGTGGGGATTTGCATGGAAAATAAAGACACTGATCAATGAAACTGGAATAGAATCAAATAAATTTGCATCGGTATTAGTTACTCCTCCAATAGCACCTTGGTTGTTAGAACTACCTGAAGTTGACTTAAACATACATAAAGAAATTAAGGGAATGGGAGAGGGGATTAATTTAAAAGCGTATGTTAAAGAATATATAAAAAGTGTGCATTATTCATTTCTCCAAATTTACACAGATGGATCAAAGAACATAGAAACTGGAAGGACAGGTGCTGCATTCTTCATTCCAGAATTTCAGGTTAGGAAGGCTGGAAGAATTACGGATGGTACTTCTGTATATACAGCAGAGATGGTAGCTATCCTTATGGCATTAGAGTCAATATGAAGTAAGACCAGATAAAGGCTGAATCCCATTTCTCTGTCTTACCCCTTCCCCTTACCCTACCCGTTCGTCTTACCCCTAGCCCTTGTCCATCGAAACCGAGTGGTAAGCGCTAGGGGTAAAACATACCCCTATGAAATGAGACACCACTTGGTTACGGTTACGTCATCATACATCGTCGCTAGCTGGCTGCTACGTCACCAGAGGCGACAAGTGTTGATCACAAACTTCCAAGATGCCATCTGCAAGTGTGTGTATGTCAATTGCGTGGGTTTTAGTGATGTTTTTGCGATTGTCTGCAACAAATCGCAGAAATCAAGGGAGAAGAAGAGGTCTACGACGCCTACGAATGCTAGTGGATCAGCTTATGGTATGTATGGATTGGCTGCAAACAACGTTATGTTGTATTTAACGTTAACCGAACTAACCAACAGTAGCTGAGATGGACAGGCGTAAATTACATGGACTTGTATTATATTGTAATACGAATCCAGTAAAGATCTATGTGTATAACTAATATTTTGTAATGACTGTTAGCTATATGTTTTTTTTTTTTTTTTTTTTGTCCCAGTTTAGCCCTGCTATGTGCTTTGTTCTTGGGGAGGGGAGACAACTCTACTCACTATGTGTTTTATTTTGGGGGGAGGGGAGACGTAACTGTAGCCACTATGTGCTTTGTTGTGGGGAAGGGGAGATGTAAACAGTTTAAAGTAGTTTGAAGGGGCAACATTTTTCCAGCTCAGCCCATTAATGTTGTGAAATGGTTTTCTTTTCCAGACTGGTGCTCCAACAAGATACTGTGCCATAAACCCCAACATGCCTATACTGCGCATGTGGTTCGATGTTGAGACTGAGCTGAGGCAGGATTTCCGCCTCAGCAGAACAGCGATGCACAGCTTACAGAGGCTTTTGCAAAGGGAGCAGGACCATGGCTGGGGTAATGAGCTTGAAGTACTCATATACACCTATTGGCTGGCACATGGACTCTCTTATCGGGTGGTGTCCAGTGTCTTTAATGTACCAAAGGCTACAGTTCACCGCATCATCCACAGAGTGGCCCAGAACATATGGGACAATCTGAGGAGAGCAATCTGCTTCCCTCTAACAGTGGACCTGCCTGCAGTTGGTCAGGGATTCGTCAACATTTCAGGAACCCCTGCATTCCACAATGTGGTTGGAGCAATCGATGGCACCCACATACGGATAAAACCACCACAGCGTCACAGATTAGACTATTTGAATTATAAAGGCTTTTACTCAGTCAACATGCAGGCGATATGTGACTCGAATAGCAGGTTTCTGGACATTTATGTGGGGTACCCGGGGTCTGTCCATGACACACGAATAATGAAAAACAGCAGTTTTTATACCGCGAGACGGTATCCCCCAACGGGCTACATCCTTCTGGGTGATGGTGGGTATCCCTGTTTGGAAACTCCGATTTGCCTCATCACCCCATTCAAGGAGCCAGTGCATGGGCAAGTACAGCAGCGATTTAATTACTATCAGTCAAGGGGGCGCAGCATAATTGAAAGGGCGTTTGGCATGATGAAGACCAGGTGGAGGTCAAAGCTTTTCAGAGCTTTGGAGGTGAAGCCCACGTTTGCACCCCAGGTAATTGCTTCATGTGCCTTTTTGCACAATGTGTGTATGGAAAATGGTGACACACTGGTTCCAGATGAAGACATTTTAATGGATAGGCATGACCCCCAACCTCCCCTTGAGTCCTGGGCATACAATGAAACCTCCGGGAATGACACAAGAAACAGACTGGCTGCCCTAGTGTCAGGCAATGTGCAAATCCCATGAACATGACAAGAGTGTCATATGCATGTATATATTTTTTAGTTCTTTTATGTTCACTTTGGTGGTGGTGGTGGATATGAATGCAGATGTTCTTACCTGTGTACTACTTAAGTCTGTTTGCAATAAATAGTTTTATACACACTGCATGGTGTTTTGTATATCTGTTTCAGTTATCACTGTTTTGAATGTCATTGATGTACAGAAACACTTTCTTTGTTAACAAAAATCTGTCTTTATTGCCCAATAAAGTGAACATAACAGGCAAAAACAGTAAATAAAAATATAATATATTACAGAACCATTATCAACTATTAGAGCCATAACTGAAATGTCACACATATTAAAAAAGAAAGGCACTCAAATGTATAAAACTCTGTGTATAATGTATAAAATGTATAGAACTTTTATATATAAAACTAAAAAAAACACTGCAAATGGCAACCACAAACAAACAAAAACTACAGCTTATCTACCATCTTTTCAAAGAGGACCAAGAACCACTCTGTCTTGGCCTCGCTCTCCTTGTGGCGCCTCTGCTCTTTATTGGACTCCTCAGTGAGGAAATCCAGGATGGGATTATTTTTTTCCTTCTTTTTTTGGGTGAGGGAGTTGGGGGGCTTGCCATGGCAGAGGTAGAGGGTTCTGACATTTGTGAACTGCTGGCTGCAGAGGTGCTGGCTGGGGATGAGGGCTCAACAATCTCCTAAAGGAACAAGATAAATTTTGATTTAAAATCCACAAATGTTTGTGGCCATGTCATGTGGAAATTCTATTTCTAATATATATATATATATATATATATGTGTGTGTGTGCATGTATGTATGCATGTGTATATATATATATATATATATATATATATATATATATATATGAGAGAGAGAGAGTCACAATAAGAACATGTTAACATTCTGCTATTCTGAAATTCCAGACCACAAAATGTACTGCATTACATACCATGAGGATTGGCGTGGGATCCTCATAAAAGGATGCCACCACCACAGGAGGGTCGAGTGAGGGCCTGGCACCCAACACCTCATGCATGTCTTCATAAAATTGCCAGGTTGCAGCGGTCACTTCCCCCCTTTCTGTACCTGACCCTGTTTTGTGAGTTCTTAGTTCCTGGAAGGACACACAACACACACAAAACTAAATAATGCCTATAACTTATACAGTATGGATTCATTGCCTTGCATTGAGATTGAAGATGTAGAGTTTTTCTTTAACAGAACATCACATACCTTGTATCTTTGCTTGAGATTTTCCCATTTCTTTGATGCCTGTTGGCCAGTAACCCTTCCCTCCAACCCCATTTCTTTCATCAGTGTCCTGTATCATAACCAACAACAATGTGCAGGTGCATGAACAGGAATGAATTACAAATGATTACAATAATACAGTACCAACATGAACGCATGACTCACTCCCATAGTTGTTTTGCAGCATATTTTGATTTAAGAAACTTCTGCTCGTTTTCAGCCCGAAAGTGGATCAGCTGCCGGGTTTCCTCCGGCGTCCCTGTGTGATACAGGATGGTATATGTAAAGCACGTATCGATGTCTCCAAAGCAAGTAGTGTTATGCACTGATATCAAACGAAATTCGCTGTTAATGGAGTTTAGTTAAAACTGTAGACATGCATGGAGTCCATTCAAGGCTAGTCAGAGAAATGCGGGACTGTTGTGCATCAGCAATGTAACGCAAACTAGCGATTTTTTAAAACGTTTCAATTAAGAACATGGTTGCAAATATATATGTACAGGACTGTGTAGAGCACAAAACATGACTGTCGTAATTTTGAAATCAATTATTTAAGCCGAAAATACTTACATTTATGGGACTCTCTGCATGATCTGGCCACCATTGTTGCCGGTTGCGCAGTGTGTTCTGGGTACCCCTTGGTTTCAAGTAAGCTCACGAAAATGCTTGGTTTTAAGGGGTATCTACCACTTCCCCTTAGCCCTACCCCTCGATCAAAACAAGAATTGGGATAGCCCTTACTCTCACATGAACGCGCAAAACTAAGGGGAAGGGGTAAGGGGAAGGGGTAAGACAGAGAAATGGGATTCAGCCAAAGTAATAAGATGCTTTGACTCAATGGCGGTTTTGATGAGTTTACAATCATAGCAATCAAATAGAAAAGATATTTTATCAGAAATCATGATTACACTATACAGTATTAAACAGATAGGGATAAGTACTCGGTTTATATGGGTACCTGCACATGTGGGAATTATAGGGAATGAAGAGGTAGATAAAATGGCTAAAGAATCCTTAAATATCAAGTCAAGTCAAGTCAAGTCGAGCTTTATTGTCATTCTGCTACATGTGTGGACATATAGTGGAACGAAATGTCGTGTCTCGCAGGACCACGGTGCTACATACTAGTTAAACATAAGATAAACATACAACAATGCAAGTATAGGAAAAAACAATAGAGCTATACAACAGTTAACTATCTGACTATACATATACTAAAATTACTATAACTGCTATACCTAGTTGTCCACACATACACAAACTGAGACTGTACAAAAACTACATAAATACTGTACATGAAATTGTGCGAAAGAGATATATGTACATGAAATTGTGCAGAAAAAATATATATTTTGTACATTATTGTGCAGAAGAGAGATTTTGTGGGAGACAGTGCATAGTGCAAAAAGATTTTGTAGTGCAATGCTCAAGTAAACATGTATTATTTTGTAGTGCAATGTTCAAGTAGACATATATTTTCTTAAGAGTCTTTGTGGCAGGGAGTGTTTGTAGAAAGTGTCTAGTGTGCATATAGTGGGATGAGTGCGTTACTACAGGTGGTTTGTATAGCCCACTCACCTGTGTGTAGCACATTCAGAATTGCACTTAGTAAAATTGTAAACAGTTTTTAATGAGTTGGGGGGTGGGAGGGCTGAGGTGTTCATGGTTTCAGAGGGGGACAGGGGGATTGGAGTTAAGAGCTCCCACAGCCTGGGGAAAAAAGCTGTTGAGCAATCTGACAGAGCGAGCTCTGATGCTCCGGTACCTTCTACCTGATGGCAGGAGCTGGAAGAGGTTGTGAGAGGGGTGGGTGGGGTCCTTCACGATGCTGGTGGCCTTGTTGGAGCATCGTGAAAGGAAAATGTCCAGGATGGAGGGGAGAGGGGCACCGATGATCTTTGCGGCAGTGTTCACTGTCCGTTGTAGGGTCTTGCGGTCAGCAGCACTGCAGTTCCCATACCAGACAGTGATGCAGGTGGTCAGCACACTCTCAATGGTGCCCCTGTAAAAAGTGGTGAGGATGGGTGGAGGGAGACTTGCCCTTTTCAGGCGGCGGAGAAAGTGGAGGCGCTGTTGTCCCTTCTTGTTGAGTGACGTGACGTTGGTGGTCCAGGTGAGATCCTCTGTGATGTGCACTCCCAGGAATTTAGTGCTGCCGACTCTCTCCACGGTTGAGCCGTCGATGGTCAGTGGGGAGTGGTCAACAGAGTTTCTCCTGAAGTCCATCACAACCTCTTTCGTCTTACCCACATTGAGGGACAGGTTGTTAGCACCACACCATTCAGCCAGCTGTGCCACTTCCTCTCTGTAGTGCGTTTCATCGTTGTTGCTGATGAGGCCTACCACAGTTGTGTCATCAGCAAACTTGATGATGTGGTTGGAGCTGGACTGATCCAAGTATAAATATTGCACTCAGCAGAACAGAAGGGAAACAGTTAATATTGAATGCATGCAATATTGCATTGCAGATATACTGGGACTCATGTAATACAGGTAGACATTATCACAAAGTACAAAGGAGTATAAAGAGAAGGAAAGTCATTCATAACATAAGTAGAAGGGAACAAGTCATTTTAACGCATATACAAACAGGACGTTCAAATCTTAACCAAACATTATACATTATAGGGAAACATAATACTGGTTTATGTAATGTTTGTTTAAGAGAGGAATCTGTGGAACACGTCATGATGATATGCTCAGCATATGAAAGAGAAAGGGATCGACTTAAAGATGAATTACAATCAATAGGAATTAAAGAGTTTTCATTAAATAGTATTCTGAATGATGGTTCAAATGCAGGGAAACAGATAAGGGCAATCATGAGATTTCTTAAGAATTGTGGAATAATGAACAGAATATAAGATTTAGGGGAGAAACGGTACATTCTCTTCACACTCCATCACAGTAGGTGGCGGTATGCATCTTTGAAGTTGGTTCGCAACCCGCCATTAAAAACCAGAAGAAGAAGAAGAAGATGCTTCGTGGGAGGCATTTATAACAAGGTAAGTGAATTTACCATGTATTTTAATGAAAAAAAAACATCTGTAACGTTTAGTGAGATAATTAGCGAACAAAGATGCACAGAACAAATAATCATCAACTAAATATATCATATAGTATGCATTTTCATTAGACTGCTTCATCAGTTGATTGCACCAAAGCTGCTAATGAGGTAACTGGAGTAAAACATGCTTTTCCAATGCTACCGCGCTGTCTGTGAAACCGATATGAGCGACAACAGAACTCGTTCAAATCTCCCTTGACATTTCATCAGTCAGTTAGCGTTAGCATTAGCATCAATACTGTTCTCAGGGCAGGAGAACTCAATATTCATATTACTGTTATTTTTACTGAACTATGCGCAGCTCTCGGGGCAGAAGTACTCAATATTCATATTACTGTTATTTTTATTGAACTATGCCAGGAGTAACATTACTCAATATTCATGTTACTGTTATTTTTAGTGTACTATGCGCTGCTCTCGGGGCAGGAGTACTCAATATTCATATTACTGTTATTTTTACTGAACTATGCGCTGCTCTCAGGGCAGGAGTAACATTACTCAATATTCATATTACTGTTATTTGTACTGAACTATGCGCTGCTCAGGCAGGCACGTGCAGAAGGGGGGGGGTTTTTGGGGGCTCGAGCCCCTGCCGTTTTTCAAAATTATTCAAAAGTGCCCCTCTCGGACAAATAGCAATGATATTGTGGTACATAAAACAAAATGCATTTGAATTCTAATTAACATGACAATTTGTACAAAACAGTAACTAATCGCTCAAAAGTCAGAAAATTCCTGTTTATTTTTACATATCTGTCAATCTGAGGCGTTACTATGGGTTTCGTGCATTTTGCTCGACTGATATTCCACAGTCTGTTCGGAAACCGAGGCTCTCGAGCCATGGTTCTTTCAGTGAGTGCCTATGGGTCGACGGAAGGAAAAAATAAACTAAACACAGGGATTAAAGTTCTCCGTCGCTACGACGGATTTCCGTTAATTGCAGCGAGTCTACAACGGATTTCCATCAATTGGAAAAAATGAGGGGAAAAGAAACATGTAGCGTGTTGTTGTTCTGCCAGCACACCAAAAATCATCCCCACCATGGCTGCAGCTTCTCACTGACAACATAGTGACGCCGCTCGCATCATTCACAGTCGGGTTATTAGCAGAGAACAGAGCGGAACTTGAATTTCAGTGCGGGATTGCGGCTATTAATAATAATTCTACTCATTCCCGCAGGTTCCGACTGAATGTATCACATTTGCACATGCTTTTGAGACTTGAGAACTCACATGCGCGCTCATTTTTCTGTGCGCCCACAGATCGCGAAAAGGAGAGTGACAACTTTTAATAATTATTAAGGGAGTTTGCAAATGTGATATTGATTTAATAAAACAGATCAGTAAACAAGTACTGCATGATTTTGCTCTATATCAACGAAAATAGTTCCAAATAAAGTAACAGAGCCGCTGTGTATCTCTAAAGGCAAACACAGCGGTGTTTCATTCGTGAATGAAATTGCGTTTTTGAACGAATCTAGTGAGTCAGTGATTCACGATTACCCATTCATAAAGACAGTCACTTACTTCATTCCTGAATGAATCAGCCATTTGAACGAATCAATTGAATGAATGATTCAGTGATAAAATCAGTGCCGCCACCTGCTGGCGGTTTCAGTTTCATTTTTAGCATGTAATTTCAGTTATTTAAATCATTTAATATTTCTGTATTCAAAATTTTATATTTAAAACATTAATCTCGACATGAATCTATGAATTTAATTGCACTCATGACACCTCTGAGCCTCATTAAATGTCTAAAAATGTACCTACAAGCCACTGTTGTGTTCTTCTGTGCCACCTCTGTAGTACAAATTATTTTTTTATTAATACTAATTTCATATGATTGGTAACTTATTTGTCTTATTCTACTTCTTATTATATTGTTTTAAATAGAAATTTTAAAAAGCTTATAAACAAATTTTTTAATTTGACATGAAAATGATGCCATTGCAAAGGTAAAAAGAAAATACCCCTGTAAGTCACTTTAAGGAGTCAAATGTCACCTCGTATTAGGAAGGCTAATTTTTGATCAGAATTTTTGATTATTGATCAGAATGTGCTCCTAAATTTTTTACATTAGGAGGACAAGCGCTCCTAAAAAGAGAAGAAAGCATAGAGCCATGTGTAAGGTTAGATCTGTGCATGAGGTCTTAAAGGAGCCTAAATAAACCTGCTGCTGTCTTTCATTATATAGTGAAGACTATCCAGTGTTATTTTACAGTTGAATAGATTATAGTTAGACAGAAAAAATTTAAGTACTGATAATTTAATTTGTATTTTGTTATTGTTTTTTGTTTGTGCTATTGATTGTCATTAATTTATTTGTTCTTATTTTATTATTTACTGTTTACTTGTCTTTTTTAGTTAAAATAAATTCAATTCTGAGTGCACGTGATTCTTGGGTGAGGAGGGGACGTGGTCCATGGGAAATAGTCCTGCCACCACAGCTGGAAAAAATCCTAGAGGAAACACTGCATACATTTAATAAAATTAGAAAAATGCATTTACAAAGGTAAAAAGAAAATACCCCTGTAAATCACTTTGAGTCAAATGTTACCTTGTATTAAGAAGGCTAATTTTTGATCAGAATTTTTTATTATTGATTAGAAGGTGCTCCTAAATTGTTTTTAAATTAGGAGGACAAGCGATCCTGATTACAAGAAGAAAAACACAGCTCTTAAACTGGGTGTGTGACAGGTATGGCTGTGGAATGGGGTTTGGCCGAGGAAAAATTTTCAGTCAAAAGATTTTTTTTTGCTTTAACTCCTGTAAACAATATTTTTAACATTTTTCATCAATAAACAAAGCTAGTGTGTCGATTTAATTAAAAATCCACATATCATATATTTTAGAATATTACATAATTCATCAATGCCCGTTTGTTGTATAATACACCAACCAATCATGATCTGGCACAAGAAGTTCAAATTTCATTGGACAATACGTGAAGTGGGGCGGTTATTTTCCGTTCTTATTCATAAGTCGGTTGAAAATTACATGGGACAGACAAGCTTATTTGTGGAGCGATCTGGATCTGCGGTTCGTCTCATTTTATAAATCAAATTACATACAAATTACAAAATGTATGCAAAAAGCACTGCACAAAACCGTGCAGCGCTAAAAGTCGCAATAATGGTAATCAGTAGGCTATTCAATTCACTTATATTTATGTATAATATACACCGTTTACTATTTGATGAAACTATCATAGTTATTTAAGCCCAAGTGCCACCTACAGGCCTATTATGTGAAGTGTAGGCTGGCAAAATGGTGACGTGAAAGGACTTTATTATATTACCATTTTTGATAATTATGCAGCATTATGAATGTGTCTTATGCTCATCAAGCCTGCATTTATTTGATCAAAAATACAGAAAAAAAAACTGTAGCCTAATATTGTGAATTATTATTACAATTTAAAATAATGTTTTTCTATTTTAATATACATTTATACTATTTTAATAAAATCTCATTTATTTCTGTTATTCAAAGCTGAATTTTCAGCATCATTACTCAGTCCCTCCAGTTTTTCGCGATTCCGCAATCGCTGAATACAATGCAAAATAAACAAAATGTTGCATTTTTTTTTTTTGTGATCCTGCATAATTCGTCATTTAACCGCAAAATAATCGCAAAAAATAAATAAAAGACCTCACATAACAAAATTATAATCATCTAACTGAATTATTTTACGTTACGTGGATTCAGATGTTGTTCACGTGATGACGTCTGTGTATGTGAGCGGTCTGACAAGAAACAATGGCGGCAAATTTGTCTCACCTACCTCCTCACATCAGTGCCAAGGACCGGGCTAAGCAATATCCCAATATACTGCACAAGAGTGGAGGTAAATTGTTTTGCAGCCTGTGTAATAAAATTTTGGATTACAAAAGAAAGTCTACGATCGACTATCATCTAAGCGGGAGCAAACATGTCAGACAAACAGACCTGTGGAATCAGAGGAAACGCAAGCAGCTTACCATGTCGGAGATGTCTTCAAGGATGACGGCCGCGGGACACCACAGAAATGAAGCAAAAGTGACTCTTGTTTTATATGGCTGGGAAGTATGACGATTTAAGTATCAAATTGATAAAGATTTTTGTTTATATGTAGCCGATATCTGAACAGTTGTCAATGTGCAGTAAAAGGCATTTACATAACTCGTTCAAGAAACAAGATTGAATGACAACACAAAAAGTATGATATACTTGATAGTACTAAAAAGAGTTACTCAGAGCCCAGTATATCGCGAAAGAGATCTCGGTTCTATCAGTCAGACTGAAACACGGTGTGTGCTTGCCGCTTGTCAGTGCGGGAGTTTTTGAATTCTATGCTTACTGCTTGAACAGTCAAATTCACACAATTACTTCAAAATAACCATCTAGTGAGTATTTATGAAAAGCAATCTGCAATATCTTGAGTGAACAAATGTTTTGGGGGAAATAACTGATTGGGACGTATGTCATATAACAATAACTTCATCTGACTAAAATTACCATGGTTACTAAACAGATAATAATTAAGACAGACCTATGATTCTAGAGTTAGGACATAATATTTCAGTAATATGGCCAAATCAATTACAAAATCGTACATAAAGGAATGCGCATGCCCTGGTCTACACTAATAAGATTTGCCATGCTATAAACCAATAGAATTGGGGGTGGGCGGAGTGGCATGTGTCGCCCCGCCCCATTGTCCAGGCTGCACTCTGGGGTACTTGGTTCACTTTTGGCGCTTTTCCACTGCGTGGTACGACTCGGCTCAGCACGGCACGGCTCAGTTCGGCTCGGTTTGCGTTTCCACTGCAGTTTAGTACCGCTTTAGAGTGGACGGGATTATTCACATGTCGTTATAGTTGCGCCTCTACTGTCGTGACTCCTGAAAAACTTTTTCATTCCACATCGCTCCATCAAGCTCTCGCTGGATCCGCTCCTCGGCTATCAACGAGAGGAACGTCTGTACTTCCTCAACAGACAACGAAACAGCCATTTTTTGGTTGTTAAAAGAAAGGTGCGCTCATTCAAAAGTTGCGTTCGACCCTTCGCTGGCTGTGCTGATTTAAATCTAGCGGGTCTGTTGTGTTTCGTGCCGCAAGTTCAATGACGCAGGCAGTGACGATTTTCTCCGGCCAATCAGTGATCAGCAGAGTTTACACGTCATGTTTTAGTAACGGTACGGTTCGCTTGGAACCTCGGCCGAGGTGGTACTAAAAAAGTACCAGGTATCAGGTACTGTACCCAGTGGAAAACCCCCAAAAGTGAGCCGTACTGAACCGTACCGTGCCGTACCATGCAGTGGAAAAGCGCCATAAGTTTCCTGTTAATCAAACAACAGGAAAAAATGTTAAAAAGTACAAAAACGTAAGCACTGTATATATCTTTGTTGTATTTATTTGTCCTGTTTTGTTTCTTTTTGTCATTTGTTTCTTTATTTCATTACTGAGAAAAAAATAAAATATATAATAATATAAAATATTATAAAATAATAATATAAAAAATATATTATTATTTCAGATTTGTGAAGACTTGGTAAGGCTGTGTACCGTGCTCAATATCCCCCTTTCTAAGTCTGATCATCCTTTAGTGAGAGTTTTTAAATGAAAAGGTCACAAATGGTGGAAGCATCCCCAAGTCCCATCAGCTCCAAGAGAATTGCCTGGGGGAAGTGTACAGACAGGAGAAGGAACGACTAAAAGTAAAACTTTCAGGGGAGCCAGTTGCTGTCATCTTTGATGAAACTCCAGATGTGGAGGGAAGATGTGTATTAAACATATTGATAGCACCACTAAAAAAAGATGAGTCTGGAAGAATCCTTGCACATCTAGTGAATACAGTCTTCATGGAGCATTGCAATCACACAACTGTTTCAATGGCTGTTGTCAAAACTCTCCAAGAGTACGACATTGCCAATGAAGATGTCATTGTCTTTGATACAGACAATGCGGTGTACATGCTGAAAGCATACAGAGATGCTCTGAAGTCCCTTTTTCCCCATTCCATCCATATTACCTGCATGGCACACATTATGAATTTGATTGGAGGTGCCTTCCGCAAACCCTTCACAGAGTTGAACACCTTTATGATGTAAGAGAAGATACCTGTCCTACTTGTCTGGCAAACTGAATGGCAGTAAACCGAGAATGGCCCCACATCCATGTGATACTCGTTGGAACTCCTGGTTCTCTGCAGCGCAATATCATACTGAGCATTTCATTTTTTTACAAGGAATTTCTGCAGGCAGAAATGCAGGTAGGTTTAAAATCCTAAAATCGGTTTAAGCTAATTATTTATTGTTGTGGGTACAGTATGAATAAAATAACCCTGACCCCTTCCCCTGCTTCTCTGTCTCTCAGGCAGTGGTGGTCAGTAACGAAGTAGCTTTACTTCGTTACTGTACTTAAGTACATTTTACAAGTATCTATACTTTACTGGAGTAGTTTTATTTTGAGTAACTTTTACTTTTACTTCACTACATTCCAAAGCATAAGCTCGTACTTTTTACTTCACTACATTTCATAAAACACGTCGTTACTCATAATATATCATGTGCTCCGAGACGCAGAAGCGGTGTCTGATTCATGAACAAACTGATTCTTTTCAATGAATCGGTTCGCAAATCGCAACAAACGATTCATTCACAAATTGGAATGATCCGATTGCAGCTGTTCTCGAGTCGACAACTCACTGATTCAAATGATCCATTTAGAGCGAGTCTCCAGTGAACTGAACTCACAAGAACCGGGAGATCTTGTGAGCGCGCGCAGCAACTGATGCTGCGAAAAGTAAGTTACTAATGTCGAATTTTAGGATTAATTATTGAAACTGAAAAAAATATTTAGGTCAAAACTGTCAGTTGTTTGTGAACTAAATCTGCTGTAAAGGGTGACCTGTTTAAGCCCACTGAAATGCTTGAATGCAGACAGATCAATGTCAGTGTCTCTATGTTTTAGGTCGAAAAAACGAAACATTAAAATAACACGGATTAAATAAAATAACTAAAGCGTTTAGCCCTATGTGACGTCTGTTTTTATATTGTTTATCAACAGTATAAATTTTTATATTGTTTAGATCAACTAGCCGAGTAGATAGATATGAATATTTATTCATAACCATACTGAAAATAAGTAAATATTGTTAGCTGATGCTAACTGTCTAGCTAACAAGCTTGCTGGTGCTAAGTTGAGAATTTTTTTTTTTTATATAAAGTCCAAATATTTTTATTCAACCACCTAGATAGATTACATCTGAGGGAAAAAGAAAGGATGTGATGTTCAGAACATGGTAACTACAGTAATTATCAAAGTGGGAAGTGATGCCCTCTGGGGGCATTTGGCCAGGGGTGTTTTTTACACCACAGACAAGGTTTGTGAAGAAGAAAAATCATTATGAAAATATAATTATATTTTCCTAATCCCAGGTATTTTGAGCAGTAGGGTTATAAAAATGTGCTCTATATAAAAGTGCAAAATAAATCTATCTATCAGTACTTTTTTACTTAAGTACATAAAAAATCGAGTACTTTTGTACTTTCACTCGAGTAAAATTGAAAAAGCTTTACTTTTACTGGAGTAATATTTTATAATACGTATCTGTACTTTTACTCAAGTACTTGATTTGTGTACTTCGTCCACCACTGCTCTCAGGTGTGTGGGTGCAGTGCTCCAGCTTCAGTGGAAAATCTGAACAAAATGCTTGAAGACCCAGTGTGTGCAGGGACCCTACAGGTTCAACTGAACACAGTGTCTGACAAGTGCAAGGTGATCCTGCAAATGTTGTGCCTTTTTCAGAGCAGATGTCCTGTCACAACAAAGGTTTTTGATTACCTTGAGGATCTACAGATGAACTTTGTGGCGAACAAAGAGCTCTGTGATGAGGTGTGTAGTCAGTACTTCTCGCATATTTTGTTGCCTCATGAGCTCAAGACAAAAGTGTTAAATCAAGTGCGAGCAGCTTTCAGTTATGCTGATGAAAAGCTGAATAAGTACATGCAGCATGGACAACCTGGCATTGAGTTTCTCAAAGAGATCAGAATTTTTGAGCCACGATGCCTTGCATTCATGGATGACAGCCCCAACAGCTACAAAGCCATTCCTGGCTTCTGCTCAGTGCCTGAAGATGAGATGAAGAGGTACATGACCAAGCTGGGTCCAGAAGCACTTCGAGCATCTGTGAGTGGGATTGTAGACCTTGACTCTTTTTGGGTAGGTCTACAGGATAGGCTTCCTGTGCTGAGCAAACTGGCCCTGTGCTACAAAGATGCAGTTTCCAACTCTGCAGATGTGGAGCGCTGCAACAGCATATATAAACTTGTTCTTTCCAACCGAAGGCGCTCCTCTACAAGCAGTAACTTGAGGGCTCTTGTCTTTCTGTATTACAATCAGAAAGTGGAAAGTCGTCTTCTGGAAATGGATGATAATGTTTGAAAGTTTGCCTCTGGCAAATGTGGCTGCACAAAATGTTTGTAGGTTAGCATACATGTAAATATATTAGAATGGCAAATGTTTGCATTCTGTTTGTTTGTTTGTAGTAGTTTATGATAAAGTTTTGGAACAGTGAATTATTGGTTAATTGTATTTTTTTTTTTCACCTCAAATGTATGAATTGGATTTACACACAGTATATACAGTATATCATTACACCTGCTGTTAATGTTTACATAGGTCAGGTGGAAAAATGGTCCTACGGTTGTTTTAAAAGTTAAAATGTTTCATAATTTATTAAGAGACCAAAACACTAAATGTATGAATTGAATTTACATGCAGTATGTACAGCCACAATACTTCTTTGTTAATGTTTACGTAGGTCAGGTGGAAAAAGGGTCCTAAGGTTGTTTTAAAAGTTAAAATGTTTCAGAATTGACTAAGAGATCAAAATAAACCAGCTTTATGCATTTTGTTTGTTATTTGTGAATATTGTGCATCTAACATAATACCTAATCTGCACGTTTAATAAACTCCAGCTGGTTCAAAATCGCATGCGATTAATCGTGCAGCCCTATTGGGGACACTTAATTTCCAGTGATATCATCGACTTTATTGCACAAATACTATTTGAACTGAGCTGGATGATGACATTTGATGATGACTGGATTTCTGTATGACTGTACTTTGCTTGGGCAACTACATTTCAGATACTGTGCAATAAGATTGGTCTGCTGGTTAGTCAGGTTATGCCGCCCTGTCGCACAAAGTTACATTATTTTTTGATGTGCATAGAGGAATTTATACGCCAATTGTATTTCCATCTCACATTATTTGCATTTACTCTTAATTAGGAATGTAACGATTACCGGTTTGACGATAAATCATGATAAAATTCACCACGGTTAGTATTACCGTTTCATTTTTTTAAATTATCATTAAAACCGTATTCGATTACCGCGATTTGAACATTTCATGATAAATAAATACTGTCCAGCATAAAGCACAGTTTTCAGTAACAGTCTCACGTGCACACAGCAGCAGAGTAACTTAGAGTAAGTTTGAGTGAGAGGAGAGACATGTTTTAAGTGCGCGCACTCTCACTGGTGCACGCACTTAAAATGTGCGAGAGCAAATGAAATCCGCATGCAAACGGAGAGATTCACGCTCGCGCATTATATTAATGTGCTTTCGCGCTACAATAATGCGCTCTCGACATTTGTCATTAAAATAACGGCATAAACTTAGTTTCGTTTTGAGTGAAAACATGGCGAAAAGCTGGGAGGTTTTAAAAGAGTGCTGAGGGAATTATACAAATGAAATATATGAATGAATTAATTATATGAATGTACCTCTGAAGGTTCTTACCATGTAATACCTAAAGAAGTGTTCTTAATCGCAATACTGCTTTGTCCACAGGTGTTTACAGCTGTATTCAACTTTTTCCATATAAAGCGCCACCTGCTGTCTAAGAGTGGATTTACAGAGACTTATATTTACATTCAGCCTGTGTGCAGTTTCTGTCTGGCCAAAAACAGACAGAATTTGCAATGCCCTGCTGTAAATTTTGACCGGTTGATGAAAAACAAGCTTATGTGGATTCTACACATTTAAACAATTCAGATAAGTTATCTAGAATTATTTATGGAGCAGATAAAATACATGTAACCATTTATTAATGAATTATCATTTTGACTTAACCCTTTTCTTTATTTAAAGGCTGAAATGTGATGTTTACCTTTGTATGAAACTTTTTCAAAGCTTTATTTGAACATTTACATTAGATATTTGAACATGCTATTAAAAGTTTTGTCAAGTTGTCATTTAAAATCCGAAATCATTGGTAATGTTATTGTTTTAGTGATTATGCAAACAAAAAGTCATTTTATTTGTTGTTTGTTGATTTTTAATATAAAACTTGGTGAAGGGATTTATGTATCTACTTTTTGAACATCTCCAGCACATTTTAATAATACTGTGATAATACTGATACCGTGATTATTTTGGTCACTATAATCGTGATAAGAAATTTTCATACCGTTACATCCCTACTCTTAATCACACAAGCCAAAAACCACCTCAAGCATTTTATTTTTTTTCCTGGAGCCTCCCCAGTCGACAGCATTGCACATTTTGAATGTTTTCCTTATTCCTTGGTTTCCTTAGATTACCTTGAGAGACTCCAGGAACAATTTTAAAACCCCTTGGTTTAAACTAATCCTGGTTCCTAGAGATCTACCTTCCTGCAAAGTTCAGCTTCAGCCTTTTGCCCTAAACACACTGGACGATTTTCGGCTGTCCCAGACGAAAGATTGGCATCGTGAAACAATCGTGGCCAATCAGAAATCACCGCGATTGATTCACGAAGGTGGTCTTTCATCTGGGACAGCCGAAAATCGTGCAGTGTGTTTCAGGCTTTAATCAAACAAACAAGAACCAGCTAATTAAGATCTTCAAGAGCACTTTACAGACGTGTGTTTGATCAGTGATTGGAGCTGAAACTCTGCAGGAAGGGTAGATCTCCAGGAACAGGACTGGGCACTCCTGGTTTAAACTGTATGTAGCTGAAAATACAGTAGTCTAAGAAAAAAATGATTATAACTGATTTGTTGAATATAACTTGCCAGCAAATAATAATAACAATGCTCTGTACCCCAAACCATATATATATATAGTATATATATATATATTTTTTTTTTTTTTTTTTTTTTTTTTTTTTTTTTTCTCCAGGACAGTGAGACCAGAATTGGGAAGAAAAAAAATCTGGGCCATATTCTCTTTGTATCATCAGCTTCCTGACGAGGTAAATTTAAAAAAGAAAAAATAATTGTTTCTATTACAATTCATATTTGTACAACTTTATTGACTTTTGGTAATTGTTTCTCATGTGAACATATGTAAAAATGTATTTACTCATAGATTTGATGCTTTATTCACAGTGGGAGAAGCAAGATGTGTGATCATATGAACCTAGGAATGCACTGCTGACATGGCCAGTCGCAATGGTTGTCTGCTATACTGTAAATAAAATGTCATATGCTTGGAATAATAAATAAATTTAAATGTAATAATAAACTATTCATTATTTATTTAAATCTCTGGTTTAAAAATAGCAAAATAGACCCACTATAGTTGAATGGTTTTCTTAAATTTTATCTCTCAAAATGATGGGTGTCATTAAAAATGTGGAGATTAGCAGAAATAAGTTAATGCAACCTCTTATTTACATGAGGTAAACAAAGCTGCTTGGTTTACATTTTTATGTATGTAATTGTAGGCCTATACATATTTTAAAGTTGTATTGTATACCTGCTACTGCCATAATAATGACCCATTTCAGATGTTTACATGCTTTCTGGTCTTTTTGTGCTTAACAGCACTCAATCGTTGTGATGGAGCAGTTATGAAATATTGTTCTTGTAAATACTTCTAGCACTTAAGTATTTTTTTTCAGTAATTAATGAAGACTAGACATGTTTCAAAAGATCATAGATGTGTTTCAAAGAACTTGCTCCATGTCTATTAGACACATGAAAAAAGAAATACCCAGGTTATTATAAACTTCTCGTTTCTTTGCACTGAGCACATTTACTTACACAAACCTTCTTCTGAACATGCAAAATGTAACATTTATTATTTATTATTACATTTGTTGCCTCTCTGTGCCCACATACTAGGGCTGGGCGATAAATCGATTTTTATCGATTAACTCGAATGTGTAGTTTTACGTCGATTTGTTTGAATGAAAATCGGTTTTCTCTTTAACATCGCCGACGCTCCCCTCTAGGCTCCCGTAGTCCCCGAATGGGTTTAGCCCTCCCCCCGTGTGTTTGCCATATTAGAGTTTAGGTAGGGTTTCGTGATCCCCGCAATCCGCCGCATCCCAACGTGTTCGGAAAGAAAATAACGTGTACTGCGGATCCCTTAAAGCAGTGTTACTCATTGCGCGGCTCGCCAAGCTTTA